>CM021102.1:42517053-42705550 GCA_007115665.2 Sequoiadendron giganteum | reverse complement strand
GGAAGGGAGAGGGAGAGGGTTAGAAAGAGATAGTGGGAGAGATGAAGATAGATAGGGAGGGAGAGAGGGGGAAAGTGGGAGAGAAAGAGGGAGAGGGAGAGTGGGAGAGAAAGAGATAGTGGGAGAGAAAGAGGGAGGGAGGTAGGGAGAGGGAGAGAGGGAGAGTGGGAGAGTGGGAGGGAGAGGGAGTGGGAGAGAAAGAGGGAGAGAGGGAGGGAGAGGGAGTGGGAGAGATGGAGATTGGTGGGGAGTGCTATCTCTCAAGAGCACATTTTCTCTGTCTAAGACCTAATCTTTGGCCTCCCTAGGGTATGCTTCTCTACCCTACTCAGGGATCACTCCTAGGACCCCTGTTCCCTTATAGTACTCTCCACCAACTTCAAACATTCACCTTTGCTCTCAAATCACCATGAGCTCCCATGGGCTCAATTTTGCTACAAAGTTATGAAACCATTCTTGGGACTAGGAATAGATCTTCCTACTACTCCTTGTTTGGTTTTGCTCCATTCTAATCCATCTTTGTAAATCCCTTCTTCTTTTGGCTATTGAATTCAAGAAACTTAGTTTTTAGGCCTTGTAGCCTTTTTGGCCAATTAGGCCTCCAAAACCCGGTGTTCTTGGAATAACGCCTAAAATTCCTTAACAAACCCCCAAACTATTTAGGGATTCCTTCTCTATACCTCCTAGGCTCCAATATTTTCTAGGTTTTAGACCTCCTTGGTGTCCGTACATAGGCCTTTCACCAAACTCCCTATTGTTAAAGGTTTTTAGGGTTTATGACACTATCTGACCTCTTTCATTTATTTGAATGCCTTAATGGTCTCCTCTGCACTTCTCCTTGCATACACATATCCAAGACACATGCCCCTACACCCCTACACCATGTATTGGCACAAACCAATCCATTTAGCAAGTCTTCTTGCTGCTGTCCTGTCCAAGCACCTAGCTAGAATGTCCCTGCACTCACCTAGAGCTTGATGGTTACATTAACTCCCCTACACAAAAAGACTCCAGAAGATATATTTACACTATGTACATAGTCCCCTACTTGATTCCAAGTGGCCATGGAATCTTTTCCATGAGAATTCAAGTGGGGATCATTGTTTACAAAATTGTCCCTAAACCGGGCAGTGAAATCAAGAACCAAAAGAATTTGCAAAACCTTAACCGGTCGAACTAAATGACTAAATCAATGTTGCACAAGGTAGGAACAGGTCACAAATGAAAGACTCAAAGCATAAGTTCAGTCCTTTCAATCCACTAATTGACTGGATGAAGGCTTTGTCATAGAAATCCAAACAAACTTGCTCTTTTCCAAGTCACAATCTCTTCTTTCCAAATCTGAGTCCATACAATAGCTTCCCCATATGTCATATTAGGGTTTTTCTAACCTTATATGCCTTATGCCCACATGTTAGGACCCTTAGGTTGGCCTTAGAACATCATTAATGCCATTTTCAAACTTTTAGGACAAATTGCCAAGACAACATTGTCAAGATTTGCCTAATCTCCTCATTAAGACTTCCCCAAACCTCAAGGATCTAAACTAACCTAACTTTTCCACAACACACACATCCATTCAACCTTGGGACTTTATAACCTAGTCCTTATTACCTTGGTGGTTGGCTAAAACCACCTACAAGCCAAAATTTGCAAAGATCTCTCCAAAAGACCTTAAGGTGCTCCTGCACCATTCTCCCCTTGCAACAAAGAAGTTAAGGAACCTATGGTGTTAATAACTTCTCACTAATACCATGCTTCTTGAAATCACTCTCTACTATCCAAGTAGCCTCTGACTCCGATTGGTGTCTCCACTTCACTAGGTGCTCCATGTATGTCTTGTGCCTAGTCTTCTTCTTCACCCTTGAATCCAGAATCTTGTCAACCTGTGGTCTAATCGGATCAGGTACCTTGAGTCCTTCCACATCCTTACTCACCTCAGCACTATATTGTTCATCATTCATCTTTAGTCCTTTATATTTCACCAAGTCTTTCACATTGAAGATAGGAGAAATGGACAACTCCTTGGGTAGTTCCACCTTGTAGGCATTTTGACCATATTTAGCCAACACTTTACATGGCCCTATCCTTTTCATCCGCAGCTTACTTGGTATGCCCTTCTGTAGTCTTGCCTTGTTCAAGTATACCATCACCAAATCACTTATTTCAAATTGTATATCTCTCTTCCCTTCATCTCTTTTAGCCTTCAACTTCTGGTTAGCCTCCATCAATGTCTTCTTTACCTACTCATGAACCTCTCTCATTGACTGAGAAAAATCATCAGCATGTCCACTGATTCCTTCATAACCTTTTAGGTCTCTTAGCTCAAGTACACCTCTTGGATGTAACCCATATACAATTTCAAACGAACTCTTACCAGTAGTCCTGTTTATGCTATCATTATAGGCATATTCTGCCTATGAAATAACTTGTTCCCATCCTTGTCCATACTCCTTAGTTAGACACCTCAACAAGTTACCAAGTACCCTATTTATCACCTCTTTCTGTCCATCCGTTTGAGGATGATATGTTGAACTATGAGACAAGTTGGTTCCTAACCTCCTCCAAAGAGTTTTCCAAAAATGTCCCATAAACTTCACATCTCTGTTTGCAACTATGCTCTTTGGTAACCCATGTATCCTTACTACCTCCTTGAAGAATATGTGTGCAATCTGACTTGCATCATGTGTTGTTTTGCATGGGATGAAATGGCTCATCTTTCTGAATTTTTCCACTACCACAAACACACTATCAAAACCAGTCGGTGTCCTAGGTATCCCTACTATGAAGTCCATGCTTATGCATTCACATGGTCTATTTGGGATGGGTAATGGCTGATAAAGACTTGCCTTTATTGATGTTCCCTTTGCCTTTTGACACACTCCACATTTCTCCACATACCATCTTACATCTCTTTGCATCTTAGGCCACCAATAGAACCTCTCCACTAAGTCTAGGGTCTTGTTCAATCCAAATTGTCCACTCAAAATGCCATTGTGCTTTTCTTGGATAAGATTCTCCCTCATGGAACCTCTTGGAACACATAATTGTTTCCCTCTAAACAATAGACCATTCTGCAAAGTATAATCTGCATATTCACTGTGAAAATGGTTTTCAAAATCAATACATACCTTGTAGATCACTGAGAAATCAAAATCTCCTTCATATAGTTCTTTGAATCCTTCAACCCCTGTGCTCTGCAGTTGTATCTCTTGAATGGTAAGCAATCTCCTACTAAGGGCATTTTCAACCTTGTTGTTAACCCCTTTCTTGTGCATGTTAGTAAAGGTGTATGACTGCAAAAACTCTATCCATTTGATGTGCCTCAAACTGAGCTTCTCTTGAGTATTGATGTAGCTTAAGGCCTGATTGTTGGTGTATACCACAAATTCTTTGGGCAATAGGTAGTGCCTCCACTTTTTAAGAGCTTGTACTAAATCATACAACTCTAAGTCATAGGATGAGTACCTAGACTTTGCTTCATTTAGCCTTTCACTAGAGAATGTCACTGGCCTGCCTTCTTGGCTTAGGACTGTACCCACTGCTATGTTGCTTGCATCACATTCCACTATGAATGGTTTGTCGAAACTTGGTAGAACTAGGATTGGTTGGGTAGCTATCTCCCTCTTCAATCTTTCAAATCCTTCATTGGATTCTTTGGTCCACACAAACTTTGTTTTCAGTCCTCCTTTGATGGTGTCAAGGACCGGTGCACATATTTCACTAAACCTTCTAACAAACTTCCTATAGAATTGAGCTAATCCATGGAAACTCCTAACTTCAGTCCTTGTCTTGGGAGTAGGACAACTGAGAATGGCTTCAACCTTTCTCTTGTCCATCTTCAAGTTCCCTTGAGATACTACAAATCCTAGGTAGACTAGCTCTTACTTCATAAACGCACTCTTCTTAAGATTTATGGTGAGCTTCTCCTCTTGAAATTTCTTCAACACAAGTTCTAGGTGCTTCATATGTTCCTCTTTTGTTTTACTAAAGATGAGGATATCATCTAAGTAGACTACCACAAAGACTCCTATATAGTCCTTCAAGACCTCATTCATCACCCTCATAAAAGTGATAGGTGCATTTGTAAGCCCGAATGGCATTACTAACCACTCATATAACCCCTCAGTGGTTTTAAAAGCCGACTTCCATTCATCTCCCTCTTTCATCCTAATATGATAGTAGCCACTTTTCAAATCAATCTTGGAGTAGTACTTAGCAACCCCTAAACAGTCCATTAAGTCTTCTATCCTAGGAATAGGAAACCTATATCTAATGGTTATCCTACTTATGGCCCTAGAATTAATACACATTCTCCACTTATCTCCCTTCTTAGGTGCCAACACCACTGGAACAACACATGGGCTTATGATTTTTCTGATCAACCCTTGGTCCAAAAGCTCCTGAACTTGCCTTGCTATCTCCTTGTTCTACTTCGGTGCCATCTTGTATGTAGCCTTGTTAGGAAATGTTGCTCCTGGTACAAAGTCTATTTGATGATTGATTTCCCTCTTAGGTGGTAGTGTAGTTGGTGTGCCTTCACAAATGATATCCCTGAACTGATCCAACAGTTGTTTCACTTTTGCTATCATAGGTAGCCGACTAGGTGACTCCTCCTCCTTTGGCTTCAACATGATTGAATAGACAACTCCTTCTTCCTCCTTCATGTCTTTTAGGAATTCCTTTCCACTCATCAAAAGTGCACTGGATTCTGCCTTCTCCACTGTGCCTTCTTCTACCAAAGACTGGATTTTGTAAGTCACTCCATCCTTCTTGAATGAATACTTGTTCTCCTTGCCATGGTGTACTGCCTCCCTATCATATTGCCATGGTCTACCAAGCAACAAATGGCATGCATCCATTGGTAACACATCACATAGTATCCTATCTTGATACTTCCCTATAGCAAACTCAACCCATACTTGTTCATTGACCAATATATTTTTCCCCTTATTTAGCCAAGTAACCTTGTAAGGACACACATGGGGTATCTTGATGAGGTTCAACTTCTATATTGCCTCCTTTGATATGACATTATCAGTAGATCCTGAGTCAATGATGACCTTGCAGACCTTACCTAGTATCTTGCAATTAACTCTAAAAAGAGCTATCCTCTGTTTGTGTTCATCCTCGGTAGGTGCTTTGATCAAAATCCTTCTCAACATGAGACTCTCTCCTTTCTCTGAATCTAAACTCACCTCTAAGTGCTTGGAATAGTCCTCTTTTTGGACATAAGTAATCTTCTTCTCACCTTGGGAAGATGCTGGCTTGTCAGGACACCTATAAGACGGATGACCCAACTGTCCACAATTGTAACACTTCATGGAAGCAAAATGAGAACTTCTCCCAAATCCTCCTGATTTGCCTCTTCCACCATTGATAGAGCTTCTACCTCTGTATCCCCCTCTACTATTTTTCTCCTAGAATTGTTCACCCACCTTAGAATCTCTTTGGCTTCTATTCTCATTGCTCCTTCCACCAAAACCTCGTCTATGTCCACCTCTAGGGTATTTTCCTTTTCCTCTACCCCTAGTATTAGAATCTTGTTTCTTTTTCAGTTTCTCTTCCACTTTAATAGCCATCTAATAGCAGCTATGGAGGGTAGTAAGTGTGAAGAGACTCAACTCCTCTTGTATATTCCATCTAAGGCCGTTCAGATACCTAGCAACCTTAATGCTTTCAATTTCTTGCACTCTAGACCTAAGGCTTAGCTTTTGGAACTCTTTTGTGTAGGAAGCTACATCTAGTTCTCTTTGTCTGAGATTTTGCCTCTTCTTATGCAATTGGATGTCATAGTCCTCAGGTAGATAGTTTTCCTTTACTTTAGCCACCATTGTTTTCCAATTTCCTATTGGCTTCTTGCCTTCCTTCTCTCTTTCTTCTTGCAAAAACTTCCACCAAGTTAATGCTTGTCCTCTTAACCTTGATTTGGCTATCTTCACCTTTTTTGCCTTTGTAATCCCATCACATTCAAAGTGATTTTTCATTCCCTCAATCCATTCCATAACTAACTTTGCATCCATTCTTCCTGTGAAAATAGGGATGCCTTCTAGTGCCTTACCACTTAGTGCCTTCAATTCTTTGAGGAAGGGTTCCTCTTCTAATGGAGGGTTAGGTTCTAGTTCTATGTCTTCCTCAACTTGGTCCTTACCCTTGTCTTTGTCCCCTGCTAACTGCACTTTCATCTTGCTTGCCGACTCTGCAACCTATTCGAGTTTTTGCTTCATCTCCTCCACAACTTCTTCAAGTCATCTATTCTTTTCTTATTGCTCTGTCAAATCTCTAGCTAGCTCTGCATTAGTCACCATGGTGCTTTCTCCTATGGATTCACGTCCCTCTGACATATATTTCTCAATTCCCAAGCCTTTTTATGGCTCTAATACCAATTTGGTGGGGAGTGCTATCTCTCAAGAGCACATTTGATCTTTCTAAGACCTAATATTTGGCCTCCCTAGGGTATACTTCTCTACCCTACTCAGGGATCACTCCTAGGACCCCTGTTCCCTTATAGTACTCTCCACCAACTTCAAACATTCACCTTTGCTCTCAAATCACCATGAGCTCCCATGGGCTCAATTTTGCTACAAAGTTCCCAAACCATTATTGGGACTAGAAATAGATCTTCCTACTACTCCTTGTTTGGTTTTGCTCCATTTTGATCCATCTTGGTGGATCCCTTCTTCATTTGGCTATTGAATTCAAGAAACTTAGTTTTTAGGCCTTGTAGCCTTTTTGGTCAATTAGGCCTCCAAAACCCGGTGTTCTTGGAATAACGCCTAAAATTCCTTAACAAACCCCCAAACTCTTTAGGGATTCCTTCTCTAGACCTCCTAGGCTCCAAGATTTTCTAGGGTTTAGACCTCCTTGGTGTATGTGCATAGGCCTTTCACCAAACGCCCTATTGTTAAGGGTTTCTAGGGTTTATGACACTGTATGAGCTCTTTCACTTCTTTGAATGCCTTAATGGTCTCCTCTACACTTCTCCTTGCATACACATATCCAAGACACATTCCCCTACACCCCTACACCATGGATTGGCACAAACCAATCCATTTAGCAAGTCTTCTTGCTGTTGTCCTGTCCAAGCACCTAGCTAGAATGCCCCTGCACTCACCTAGAGCTTGATGGTTACATCATATCCCCTACACACAAAGACTCCAAAAGCTATATTTAAACTATGTACACAATCCCCTACTTGATTCCAAGTTTCCATGGAAGCTTTGCCATGGGAAGTCAAGTGGGGATCATTGTTTACAAAACTGTCCCTGAACCGAGCAGTGAAATCAAGAACCAAAAGAATTTGCAAAACCTTAACCGGTCAAACTAAATGACTAAACCAATGTTGCACAAGGTAGGAATAGGTCACAAATGAAAGACTCAAAGCATAAGTTTAGTCCTTTTAATCCATTAATTGACTAGATGAAGGCTCTATCATAGAAATCAAAACAAACTTGCCCCTTTCCAAGTCACAATCTCTTCTTTCCAAATCTCAGTCCGTACAATAGCTTCCCCATATGTCATATTAGGGTTTTTCTAACCTTATATACCTTATGCCCACATGTTAGGACCCTTAGGTTGGCCTTAGAACATCATTAATGCCATTTTCAAACTTTTAGGACAAATTGCCAAGACAACATTATCAAGATTTGCCTAATCTCCTCATTAAGACTTCCCCAAACCTCAAGACTCTAAACTAACATAAATTTTCCACAACACACACATCCATTCAACCTTGGGACTTTATAACCTAGTCCTTATTACCTTGGTGGTTGGCTAGAACCACCTACAAGCCAAAATTTGCAAAGATCTCTCCAAAAGACCTTAAGGTGCTCTTGCACCAGAGATAGAGAGGGAGGGAGAGAGGGGGAGAGTGGGAGAGTGTGGGAGAGTGGGAGAATGAGAGAGTGGGAGAGAGTGGGAGAGTGAGAGAATGGGAGAGTGGGAGAAAGAGATAATTGGAGAGATGGAGATATAGAGGGAGGGAGAGACAGACTAAGAGAGAGATAGAGGGTAGAGGGTTAACCTCAACCCTTAAACCCTTAAACCCTAAACTCTAAAACCCTCTACCCTCTACCCTCTACCCAATACTCTCTACCCTAAACCCTAATCCATCAACCCTAATCCCTCAACCCTTACACCGTTAAATCCAAGAAAACTCTCTACCCTAATCCCTAAACCCTCAACCCTTAATCTCTCAACCCTTATAACCTCTACCCTATATATTGGACCCTCAACCCTAATCCCTCGACCCTATACCCTATACCCTATACCCTCAACCTTAAACCCTCAATATTTAACCCTCAACCCTAAAACCATCTACCCTCTACCCTCTACCCTATACATTAAACCCTCAACCCTCAATTCTCAACCCTCAACCCTTAATCCCTCAACCATCAATCCTTAAACCCTAAACCCTCTACCCCTTACATTGGACCCTGAACCTAATCCTTCAACCATATACCCTCAAATCTATACCCTAAACCCTCTACCCTCAACCAAGTAAACCCTTAACCCTAAACCCTTAAACCTTCTACCCTATACCCTCAACCAAATACCCTCTACCATCGGCCCTATTCCCTCAACCCTCAAACTTTAAACCCTAATAACCTAGAAACCATCAACCCTATAGGTCCTCCACCCTAATCTCTCAACCCTATACCCTCAACCCCTATCACTTACTCTCTATCTATACTTATCACCTCTCCCTCCTTCCCTCCCTCCTACCCTCTCTAATTGTCTCTATCTACCATCTCCCTCTTTCTACGTACCTCTCATTCAATCAATCCCTACCACCCTCTCTTGCTCCCTCTATCCATCTCTCTCTATGTTTATCCTGCTCTATCCCACTCTCTCCCACTCCCTCTCTCTCCCTCTCTCTCATGTCTCTCCCTCCAACCCCGCTCTCTCTCAGGTCTCTCCCTCTAGCAACTTACCTAGGTAACTCTCTTTGTCTCTCTCCCTTCTCTCTATCTATCCCTTCCACCCTACCTAGATAAGTCCCTCTCAATCCACCCCCCTCTTTCTCTAACTCTATCAAGTCACTCCCTCCCACACCCTCTCCCTCTCTCAGGTCTCTCACTCACACTCCCTCTCTCTCCCACTCCCTCTCTCTCTCTCACTCCCTCTCTTTCACACTCCCTCTCACTACCTATCTCTCAAGTCTCTCCCTCTCACCCCCCTCACACTCTCAAGTCTCTCCCTTTGGCACCCTACCTACATAACTCTATTTTTCTATGTGTCTCTCTCTCCCCCCTCTCTCTCCCACCCCCCCTCTCTCCCTCTATCCCTCCCACCCTACCTAGCTAAGTCCCTCTCACTCCAACCCCTTCTCTCCCACTCTCTCTCTCTTAAACTCTCACTTCCACCCCCTCTCCATCTCTCTAGACTCTCTCTCTCTCTAAATTCTCCCTCCCTTTAAATACATACATACAAGCATAATACATATGTACATATAATCCTACATCCATACAATCATACATACATACATACAATATGATACATACAGCATACGTACATACATACAAGCATGCATACATGACATACAAGCATACATGTACATACAAACATACAAATATAGCAACATACATTCAATATATTGGCATTTAACATAAAGGAGGACATAACACGAGCACGTTATAACACGCTCGCGTTATGTCTTAGTTGACATGTTTCCCGCAGAAGCAAAAACAATGTCAAAACTGAAATATAATGCGAGCGCGTTATAGCACACTCACATTATATCTTTCTTTGGGAATTTCCAAGCCTTAGGCTTGGTATTTGCCTTGGAATACCAACCCAAAGGCTTGGAAGGCATTCCCAACAACCAAAGACATGTTTTTTAAAAAATCTACCATATTTCACACAATCGAGTTTGTGCTCATCATCAGAATTGCACGTGGTTCAATATCAAAAAAATTGAACATATGGGTAATGTTAGGTTCTCTCTTAGCTATCCAACGATGTAATTTTTTTCACTTTCTAAAAATTTTAAGCCTTTCATCCATAATTTATTTTATTTGTATGTCTTTTTTTTTCCAAAAAGCAGTATATGGTATTTTTTTTGTTATAAATTATCCGTTCATCGAATTTTCAAATAAATTACATTTTTATAAACTAGACTCCATTCTACAAATTTTAAAAAATAAAATAATAATTCAATTAGTTTCCAAAATTTGTAGGGGTAGCATGGCCAAAATTCTGCTTTTCGAAAATGTCCACTTCAAAAATTAGTAAAAAATCAAATATTCATTAAAAAATTATTAGAAAAATCATGCACCAAATACATACTATTAGCTAATTTCTGACCATTGCGATTTTAAAAATACAAAAAAAAAGTTCACCGTATGAGGGTCGTACAAGAGTTGCTATGTTATGTTTTTCTCACAAAAACAACACCAATTTGTGTACGTCCCTCTTTTGAACCCCTTAATATCAACCATTTTGAAAATAAATTACTAGTTTAGAAAGTAGACTCGGAGCACTTCGATCCTTGTTTTTGTTCCATCTCAAAATTTTGAGTGTAACTATCCTCAATTTCACGTCCAAAGTCAATATTTCCTGATTTTAGAAAAAAGTTGTCCACTTAAGTCCCCTTTTTGGGAACCATTTTGGTGCACTTACCCTTGCCTTAATCAAATTTTTTCATCAGTCGAAACATGTCTTGCAATTACTGCTTTCATCGCTCCAGACTTCAACCAATCAAATGTTGATTACTTGCCATGCGTCGTCTCTCTACTTGTTCGTCGCTTCCAGTCAAGTCAGACTGGTCAAACCAAGTGACAAACATCTCTTACCGCACTACCTCACCGAGTCAAAGTAGCCACCATGATATGGCGGTAAGCCCTTGTCAACCTTTCAACAACCTTCACCGCACCACCGTCGAGCCCCACGAGACCTCTCACGGTATGGCGGTCCCACTGCCCAACTGCAAGTTCCTTCTAAAACTGTCACGGTACCGAGGCAGTTGCTTGTCTGCCAGATCGTCGCTTAACATAGCATCATTTCTGAGCTCGTAACGATCTTCCACGATATGGCAATGCCATTGCCCAACCGCAAGGCTAAGCAAAGCCTCCCGCGGTCTGGCGATAACCGCCTGTCGAGCTCCACCATGCTACGAGGCCCCGAACGCAAGACCTCCGCGAGAAGGAGGTAACCGTTATCTCTGACCACCACGGCTTACCACACCACCGTGACATGGCCGAAAGGCCATCATGGTGAGGTGGTAAGCGACCTTCGCTTAACTGTCACCAACCACCGCTGCCACCGCGCCACCAAGGAACAAGCTTCGTGGTAGGGAGGTAAGGCTTCGCACTGACTGCGCGCGTCAACCGCGCTACCACCAGCCTAAGATGGAGACCCTGCAGTATGGTGGTAACACCGCCCAACCGCGGACAGACCAACAAAGGCCCGCGGTAAAGTGGTAAACCGCCAAACCACGCCTCTATGAAAGAGTCTTAACAGTAGAGCGATAAAGGCTAAGAATGGTGATAAATTCGCCAAGTCTTTTTAGAGGTTCAAGGTAGAAGTTGAGGCACCTGTTCCCAACATCAATATGAATTGTCATGGCATTCCATCACCACATGACCACATTTCTTTTAGGCATTTTATCAAACAATTCACTGCCTTGTCTATGTTGTTACTTACTATTATGCTTTAATAGATTTTTTGCAAGCATGTGTAGCTTGTTGAAAAGAACCTATTTTAGGATTTTAGCCATTAGAGCAAGGCAATGAACTATTTGATAAAATACATTGGTAGAAATGTATGAAAAATATGGTAGCATAGTGAGCTGTTTGATAAAATGCCTCAAAGAAATGTGGTCTCATGGTGATGGAATTCCATGACAATCATTGTCATGGAATTCCATCACCATGAGACCACATTTCTTTGAGGCATTTTATCAAACAATTCATTGCCTTGTCTATGCTACCTATTTGATAAAATTCCTTAAAGAAATGTGGTCTCGTGGTGATGGAATGCCATTCCATCACCACGAGACCACATTTCTTTAAGGCATTTTATCAAATAGTTCACCATGCTGCCACATTTTTCATACATGTCTACCAAAGCATTTTATCAAACAGTTCACTGCCTTGCTGCTATGGCTAAAATCCTAAAACAGGTTCTTTTGAACAAGCTACGCATGCTTGCAAACAATCTATCAAAGCATAATAGTAAATATGGATTGTCATGGCATTCCAACACCATGGCTAAATAGTAAATGGAGTGTTGAAAAAATATATCAAAGCATAATATTAAATATGGATTGTCATTGCATTCCAACACCATGGTCTTGGAATGCCATGACAAGCCATAAACAAGCAATAAAAACAATTACATAGAAATAGTTCATTGCCTAATATATGGCTTTTCATGGCATTCCAATCACCATGGTGTTGTAATGCCATGGCAATCCATATTTACTATTATTCTTTGATATAAACACCCAATATTTTCCAACAAGCATATACGTGGACAATATGATTGCAAGTTGGAAAACATAGTGTGAGGTGAGTATATGTTTGCCAAAACATACTGGCAACCCATAGATAAGAAATCATACATGTAGAAACAGTGCATTGCCTTGTTTATGGCTTGTCATGGTCCACATTCCAATTAGCATGGTGTTGCAATGCCATGACAATCCATATTTACTATATTATGCTTTGATAGTAAACATCCAATATTTTCCAACAAACATAAACATGCACAATATGATTGCAAGTTGGAAAACACAGTGTGAGGTGAGTATATGTCTGCCAAAACACAATGGCAACCCATATATAAGAAATCATATATAGAAATAGTTCATTTCCTTGTCTATAGCTTGCCATGGCATTCCAATCACCATGATGTTGGAATGCCATGAAAATACAGATTTACTATTATGCTTTGATAGTAATCACAATATTTTCTAAAAACCATTTACATGTATAGTGTGATTGCAAATTGGAAAACACATTGTGAGGTGAGTATATGTTTGCCAAAAAACAATGGCATACCATTGATAATCAATCATACATAGAAATAGTTCATTGTCATGTCTATGGATCGTCATGTCATTCCAATCACCATGGTGTTGGAATGCCATGACAATCCAAATTTACTATTATGCTTTGATAGTAAACACACAATGTTTCCCAACAACCATATACATGCATTGTACAATTGCAAGTTGGAAAACACAATGTGAGGTGAGTATATGTTTGCCAAAACACAATGGCAAGCCATAGATAAGCAATCATTATACATACAAATAGTTCATTGCCTTGTCTATGGCTTGTCATGACATTCCAATCACCATAATACCACATTTCTTTGAGGAGTTTTTCAAGCTATTCACTACCTTGTCTATGTTATTGCTTATTATTATGCTTACTAATATGTTTTCATAGACAAGGCAGAGAACTGTTTGAAAAAATGTCTCAAACAAATGTGGTCTCTTGGAATGCCATGACAAACAAATGCAATTGGCAGTTGCAATTATCACTCTAGTATAATGAATTAATATCTTTGAGAATAGTATTTGGTTCCATAGGTGGAGTTCCCTATAGTTGTGGGTATAGTTTATGAATATATTGTCGATACATCTACTAAAGATGATAATATATTTGAGAGCAAAAATCTATTGCTTGTTAAATAAGGCGTTTCCCATTTTCTAACAAAATTTGGTTAGGGGGTCTCCATCTGCAAATATCACTCTAATTATCATCATATATCTGCAATTATTTTGGAAAAAATAGTGGGAGATGAGTATATGTCTGCCAAAACATGGTGGCAAGCCATAGATAAGCAATCATACATAGAAATAGTTCATTTCCTTGTCTATGGCTTGGCATGGCATTCTATTGACCATGAGACCACATCTCTTTCAACCATTTTTTCAAATAGTTCACTGCCTTGTCTATGATGTTGCTTACTATTATGCTTTCATAGACAAGGCAGTGAACTATTTGAAAAAATACCTCAAACAAATGTGGTCTCATGGAATGCCATGACAAACAAATGTATTTGGCAGTGCAATTATCACTCTAGAATGAAGAAATTAATATATTGGAGAATAGTACTTGGATGTGGAGGTGGAGATCCCTATAGTTGTGGGTATAGTTACTAGCTATGCAATGTGAAGTAACTGCATAAATGCTTTTAGGTTGACTTTGTATAAAAACTATATTGTAATTTAAATTTTGTCATCTATCTATCAACATCTACTCTTTAGTTATGCAATGTGAAGTAATGCTTTTAGTTTGAAAGATGTGCAATGCAATGAAATAGAAAACACTTGGTGTTTATAAAAATGCAACCCGCATCACAACATACCCAAACCCTCGTGGTTTTTAAACCTATATATATTTACGTGTGCATTACAAATAGAAAGAACACTGATTTCTTTCCATTATCACCAATAATGAGTAAACTTGTTGAAAGTGGTGAAACACAGAGTGCTAATGGTTCTCGAAAAATAGTGGGTGTTTATAAAACGATGCCTTTCATTACATTCCTAAGGTCTAAATAACAAAAAAAATTAAAGACATTCATATTCTTTTATAAAATTCTAAGATGCAAAACACTGGGTTAAACAAAACGTACAACCCACTTAAAGTTTGAAAACAATTTACAAACAAAAACCTTCATAATGTTTCAAAACCCTTTACAACTAACAACCCAAATGATTAGAAACCCCTCAACTCACTTCAGATATTTTTTTAGTCTCTCCCTGGTCTCCAACCTTTCACTTGCAACTCCACTCTCCAACCTTTCACTTTCAACCTGCAAAATGAAAGAGTTGACAACAAAAAGTTTTAAAGGTTGTTGGAAAATAATGGGTGTTTATAAAACAGTTCGCATTTCATTACATTCCTATGGTCTTAATGACAAAATCTTTTGAATTCATTCATACTATTTTCTAGATTCTAGGTTCTCAAAACACTAAGAAACCTTCAACCCACAACAACAACACACATATGTACATACAAAAACACATGAAACCATACATAAAAACATACAAAATGACACCTATCTATATACAGTCGGTTACAAACCCCTCACATCAAGTTGGTTGGTTGTCTCCCTCGCCTGCAACACGCCCTTTCTCTCCAACGTTTCACTTTCAACCTGTAGAATGAGAAAACCCAGAACACATAGTGTTTTCCAAGAACAACACTTGTTACAATTTAAAACGCATGTCTTAATCACATCAACGCCCTTCTTGCTTGCGGTGAAAAAATAGCTTCTCGCTCAAGGCAAAAAAATGTCGATGTAATTCGGCAGCAAGACACTTCCTCACATTCCTCGTCGTAATGTTTCCTTTCGTATGTCAGTTTCATCACTTTTATCATTCGTTTGACGAGCCCCGCACTACGTCGTCTCATCATATTATATATGTTTCCATATATGTTGTTATGTATGTTTTTATACATTTTTATGTGTACATAAGTACATTTTGTCTACACTTTAGCCGTGTCCTTTAATACATGTATAATTAATAAAACCAAATAAAAATACCTATTTTACATAAAATTCTTTTGACAATTTATACTTTTCAAAGTCAAAGATATACAAATGTGTTCTTTTTTTAGAAGCTCGCTTTTCATCTCACTCAATCACACCTTCTCTATGCTTTGCCATATTATAATCTCCTCGTAGTCAAGTCTGCCTGCTCAACACGCGCTTGCGTACTCTTTCGTTTCTCAATTCAACGGATTGCCCGCCAATCGAGAAAGTCTCTGAAAGCTGAAAGCCGTCCCTTCCAAAGGAAATGATGCGCGTGCCCTATTTCATGGGAACCTTCTATGGGTGTGTATATAAATGCTCTTATCTTTCAACCATCTTCCACCCAGACTGTTTTGCCGTTTGCGCATTGGAACAGGGGAAGGAAAATAACTTGTCTAATATTTGTTTGGAATCAGCTACATTGTATGCTCTCTGAAAGTTGGAGACCTGATTGGGATCGAATCCTCTCTGAAAGTTGGGCACTTAAATTAGATGAGTACGTCAATTAAATTAGATGGCGGCGAGTCGTGGACAGGCAGCCTGCGGCAGGGAAGCACCAGACTGTTTGAGAGGAGCAGCAGTGTTTTCTCTCTGCCAACACACCGCGAAGATGATGTTGAGGCACTCAAATGGGCGGCCATTGAGAAGCTGCCCACGTATGACCGCCTCAGAACATCCATTCTTAAGAATGTAGGTCAAAACAACGGAATTCGCAATCTTGATGAGATAGATGTGAGGAATATGGAGCTTGAGACTCGACAGCAATTGATGGACAGGCTTGTCAAAGTTGCAGAGCAGGACAACGAACACCTTCTCCAAAGGCTTCGTCAAAGAATCGACAGGTTTGGAGTTTTCAGAAGTGGCACAGTATTTTTCTCTATTATTTTCTGAAGAAATTCGAAATGCCTATGGCTGTTAAATTTTGCCAAATAGTGTTAACATTTCTGGGATGCCTGCAATTGGTTTTCAGAGTCGGGATTACATTGCCTGAGGTTGAAGTGCGTTTCGAGAACTTGAATGTTGAAGTGGATGTTCATGTTGGGGGAAGAGCGTTGCCTACGCTCTACAACTATGCCGCCAATATCATGGAGGTAGGATTTCTGAATTAGAAAATGGTAATATAAATTGCTCATCTTCTTCATTAAATTGAAGTCACTGGGTGTCCTTCAATACTTAAGAGAAAATTTTCAGAAAGTAAATAAATGAAACCCTGGTAGGCCATACATGAGCCTAGCGTCATTTACCAGTGGATTAAAGACCATTTTGACAGGTTTGAATGGTAGAATGTTCAATGTTCAATTATAACGGATAGTCCAATCCATCAACTATTTATCCATTAGAAGATGATAATGTGAATTTCTCATCTTGTTCACTAAATTGAAGTCAATGGGTATCCTTGGTTCCCAATACTCAGAGAAAAAATTCAGAAAGTAAATGAATGAAACTCTGGTGTGCTATACATGAGCCTAGCGTCATTTACCAGTGGATTAGAGACCATTTTGACAGGTTTGAATGGTTTAAAATTTACTCGAGTATGTTGCTTATGATTAGTGGTCGTACTCATTGTAGGATTCAGCAGGAATATTAGTTTTGGTATTGTCAGTTGAGCTTATCATATTTTTTAATACTATTTTGCAGGGAATTTTACACTCGCTTCATTTATACAAGGGAAACAAAACGAGCATGACCATTCTTCACAATATGAGTGGTGTGGTCAAGCCTGGAAGGTAACACACATGGCAATTCGATTCTAATTTAGTTTTCTATGTCCAATTCTCCCTATTTCCTTATTGAATCTCTGTAATAATATAGGATGACACTTCTCCTTGGACCTCCTGCTTCGGGAAAGACTAGTCTACTGTTGGCTCTTACAGGAAAGCTCGACAAAAGTCTCAGAGTATGTGATAAGATAGGCTTGAAGTAATCAATACATTGTTTATGATTTGTAGATGTACAAGAAGTTATTGGGAACTTTAAAGAGTCCAATGTTTATTGAGTTTGGCAACTTCTTGGCACAGGTTGATGGATCAGTGACATTCAATGGCCATAGCATGGGAGAGTTTGTGCCACAAAGAACATCAGCTTACATTAGCCAGCACGATATGCACATGGGTGATATGACTGTGAGGGAAACCTTGGACTACTCTGCCCGCTTCCAGGGTGTCGGAAACAGATATGGTATTACTACTAAATTCAAATACTCTTTTGACTTGTTTTTTTGTTTCAGTAGAAATGAATAACCCATGGATTTTCCTCTATGATAGATGTTTTGACCGAACTTTCACGGCGAGAAAAAGAAGCGGGAATCAAACCGGATCCAGACATAGATATCTTCATGAAGGTGAGTGTTGCATTCTGATTGTGCAATACAGAGATCCCTTTTCTTGATGAAATTTATTAGTTGAGGTATTCACGAAAACTGGTGAAATATTGTTACAGGCAACTGCAATGGAGGGACAAAAGTCCAATCTGATCACAGATTATGTCCTAAAGGTAAGTTTTCTCTTATGTTTTGCATCCAAATAGAGTCTAGAGAAGGATCATATGAGTTGCAGTTGATTGAAAACTTAATGGGTGAAACAGATATTGGGGCTGGACATATGCGCTGACACCATGATAGGAGATGCCATGCGCAGAGGTGTTTCTGGTGGTCAGAAGAAGAGAGTTACAACAGGGGAGATGATAGTTGGAGGTGCAAATGCCCTCTTCATGGATGAGATTTCCACTGGTTTGGACAGCTCTACAACATTTCAGATTGTGAAATGCCTGCGGCAATACGTTCACGTCTTCAATTCCACCATGGTGGTTTCCCTATTGCAACCTGCCCCTGAAACATACGATCTCTTCGATGATGTAATTCTACTTTCTGAAGGCCATCTCGTTTACCAAGGGCCAAGAGAGTCCATTCTCGAATTCTTTGAGTCCATGGGATTCAGATGCCCCGAGAGGAAGGGTGTTGCAGATTTCTTGCAAGAGGTAAGCAACTTATTTTGTGATCATATAACATTTTGTTAGTTCCTGTAAAATGTGAACTAGACCAGTAGGCTAAGCTCTGCTCAATATGACTATAATCCCTCCATGATCTTGGACAGGTGACTTCACTAAAAGATCAAGAACAATACTGGGCAGACACAAGGCAGCCATACCGTTTTGTTTCAGTCAAGGAGTTTGCAGATGCATTCCAATCTTTCCACGTTGCTACCAAAATTAATGGGGAACTATCGATTCCATATGATAAAAACAAGTCTCATCCAGCTGCACTCACCAAAGAGAAATTTGGCTTAGGAAAAAGGGAGCTTTTGAAAGCATGTATTGATAGAGAAATTTTGCTCATGAAGAGGAGCTCCTTCATCTATATCTTCAAATCGTCTCAGGTTATAAATTTTGTAGTTAATTTGTTTCTAAATCTTGTCAGGTTTGTGTTGTGGGATATTTGGGGCTGAAATGGAATTTTTGAATGGAACCTGGTTTTGACAGATAACTCTGCTGGCTTTGATCTCTTCAAGTGTCTTCTTTCGAACTAATATGCATGAAAGAAATCTCGAGGACGGATCCGTCTACTTTTCAGCTCTCTTCTTCGGGCTGATTCAAGTGATGTTTAACGGCATGGCAGAATTGCAAATGACACTGGAAAAACTTCCAGTATTTCACAAGCAGAGAGATTTCAAGTTCTTCCCTGCCTGGGCCTACTCTCTTGCCACTTGGATCATGAGGATTCCTCTTTCTCTAATGGAATCTACAATATGGATCATTTTGACATACTATATCATTGGTTTTGCCCCAAATCCACAGAGGTAGGACCAGGACTACCTCTTGAAGCCTATCTATACATAATTGTTCTGCTGTAGCTATTGTATTTGAAAATCTAATGTGGGTATTTCCTTTTCTTCTATATGCAGGTTTTTTCAACAATTGTTGTTGTACATTGGGGTTTCTCAGGCGGCATTAGGGCTGTTTCGATTCATAGCAGCTGTAGGACGGAATCGAATAATGGCAAACACTTTTGGTTCATTCGCCATCTTGGTTATTTTTGTTCTTGGAGGATTCATCATCTCCAGAGGTAGGTACATAGAAACCTTTTAAGTGTCGAGATTATTTATCATAGTTGTCGTGCTAAGTGGATATAAATAAGAGTTATTGACCAAGGTATGGTAACTGTAACAGATGATATTAAAAGCTGGTGGATATGGGGTTACTGGATTTCTCCTCTCATGTACGCTCAAAATGGTATTGCAGTAAACGAGTTCTTGGCAAGCAGATGGCAAAAGGTTTGTAATTTATAGTTCCGTTACCTGCTTCTACTAATCAAAGACAAATTCCCTTCACCAAATTCATCTCTTTGTGTTTTCAACTTTACAGGATAACATCGGTGTCCAATTAATGCACTCTCGCGGACTGTTTTCTGATAACTGGTGGTATTGGCTATCCATTGGAGCGCTTTTTGGGTACAATATTCTCTTTAATGTTCTATACACAGCGGCGTTACATTATCTTGATCGTGAGTACCTCCAACTCGATCTGTATTTGGTTTTCATTGGCATAAGAAATCCCTTGCCTGTAAATAATGTGCTCTGTCTATTTCATCAGCACTTGGAAAGCCTCAGGCTCTAATTTCTGAAGACGACATGAAACAAAAGAAAGAATCTACAACCGGTATTCAAGGTAATTGACCGGAAATGCATGATATGTTACTATTAGGAAGCATTACCATCCACCCTGATAGCTGCTCAAAGTCACTGAAAAATTCAGTTCTAATATGTTAACAATTGTAAAAACTTATGCAGGGAAAATTTCAGGAGGACGGAGAAATAGCAATGTTTCAAACAATTCTGACCACAGTGCAGACGGCAAGAAAGGAATGGTTCTACCCTTCCGAACTCTGGCCATGGCCTTTGACAACGTCAACTACTATGTTGACATGCCCGCTGTCGGTTGCTTTCCTTTCCATTTGAATCTAAATTCCTTTGTATAGTCTAGATTTTTCATTTGATTTGTTGTTCGTAATCATTTCTATACAGGAAATGAAGATACAAGGAGTTACAGAGGACAGACTCCAGTTATTGAAAGGGATAAGTGGGTCATTCAGGCCTGGAGTTTTAACATGCTTAATGGGGGTGAGTGGGGCAGGAAAGACGACCTTGATGGATGTTCTTGCAGGAAGGAAAACTGGAGGGTACATCGAAGGTTCCATTACTATATCTGGTCATCCCAAGAAACAAGAAACCTTTGCTCGCATTTCTGGTTACTGTGAACAAACTGATATTCATTCTCCCTATGTTACTGTCTATGAATCCCTAATATACTCTGCTTGGCTTCGTCTCCCCAAGGATGTAGATCGACAAACTAGAGAGGTGTATATTTTATTCTTGAACCCCAATTCGCTTGTCATTTTAGTTCAGCGGTTTGGAAAAGGTAAAAACAAAACTTAACAACCAGTTTTTGAACAGATGTTTGTGGATGAAGTAATGGAGCTTGTAGAACTAACTAACTTGAAAGGAGCTCTGGTTGGTCTCCCTGGAGTTAATGGGTTATCCACGGAACAAAGAAAGAGGCTAACAATTGCAGTGGAACTGGTCGCAAATCCTTCGATTATCTTCATGGATGAGCCAACATCGGGACTTGATGCAAGAGCTGCTGCAATTGTTATGCGAACAGTCCGCAATACAGTGGATACAGGACGAACTGTTGTGTGCACCATTCATCAACCTAGTATTGACATATTTGAAGCCTTTGATGAGGTATTTATTTGTAATTTCGATGCACATACTAGTGTTTTAGGAGCTGGTACATCCGTAGGTGCTGAGAATGTGAATGAAATTGCAGCTGGTGCTGATGAAGCGTGGAGGGCGGATGGTTTATGTAGGACCTCTGGGTCACCGCTCAGAAGATCTGATAGACTATTTCGAGGCGATCGAAGGCGTTCCCAAAATCACAGAGGGTTACAATCCGGCAACCTGGATGCTAGAATCAACCTCCGTCGGAGTTGAAATGCGTCTTGGGGTTGATTTTGCAGACATCTACCGGAATTCATCTCTTTACCAGTAAGTTGTCATTGAATTAATAATACTTGAGGCCTTACTGACCTTAATCTTCTGCCAACTAGAAAACCTCTGGTTTTTGCTAATGAATTATGATATGGTGCAGGCAAAATCAAGCATTGGTGAAGGAACTTGGCATACCAGCTCCAGGGTCAGAGGATATTTACTTTGAATCACAGTTCTCGCAACCTTTTGTGACGCAGACATGGGCTTGCTTGTGGAAGCAGAACTTGTCATATTGGAGAAACCCAGAGTACAATGCAATTCGTTTCTTTTTCACACTAGTCACTGCCCTGATGTTTGGCACAATTTTCTGGAGACTTGGCGGGAAAACGTAAGGAAGAAATGGTGCTTTCTAGGTATAATCTGCATTAAACATTAAGTTTCATGTCCTGTGAATTTTAACGCTCCTGTTATAAACTGCAGAGGAAGGCAGCAAGATGTTAATAATGCAATGGGATCCATGTTTGCCGCCGTATTATTTATTGGCATGAATAATTCATCGACAGTTCAGCCTGTTGTAGATGTGGAAAGAACAGTCTTCTACAGAGAGAAAGCTGCAGGGATGTATTCAGCCCTTCCCTATGCCTTTGCTCAGGTATGCTGCCGCACTTAACAAATTGACATCTGAATCAATTCTGACTACGTTATATAATTAGGGACTAATGGGATGTTGGGTGCTCCAGGTGCTCATCGAGATACCCTACGTACTTCTTCAATCGGCAATGTATGGAGTGTTGGTGTATGCAATGATGGACTTTGAATGGAAGGCAGCGAAATTCTTCTGGTTTCTCTTTTTCATGTTCTTCACATTCTTATACTACACATACTACGGGATGATGGCTGTCTCTCTTACTCCCAATGCAAACGTAGCTGCAATTGTGTCCACGGCTTTCTATTCAGTCTGGATGCTTTTCTGTGGGTTTTTAATTCCTCGCAGGGTAAGCCTCGATTCAAAGTAGATACATTATTTCCTTAAACATGGTAGGTAGAGTGTTTCTCAACTGTGTGTTACTGTTTGTTGGTATTGCAGAAAATCCCGGTGTGGTGGAGATGGTACTACTGGTTATCCCCTGTTGCATGGACTCTGTATGGACTGGTAGTATCACAGTATGGAGACATCACGGATCAAATGTTACTGACAGACGGCACCACACAAACAGTGAAGGAGTTCTTGAGGAGTAATCTTGGATTTAGACACAGCTTCTTGGGAGTTACGGCAGGCGTTACTGCGGGATGGTCCATTCTTTTTGCCTTCATCTTTGCCTTTTGCATCAAAACTTTTAACTTCCAGAACAGATAAAACAGACCAAAAACACAAGCGTAAAATAACATTCTTTTTGGTATGTACCTATGTAAGCATACGACTCTCTGATGTGACTCCTTAATTTAGCAGTCAGGAGACACAAACAAAGAGTGAAATGTAATTTGCGTTTCCAATGTTTTCCATAATAATTCATTTATTTATAAAATAGAATAAAAAATAATTACTGCGAAGAGTATCTCAGCGTCCACTTTCCCTTATCCAAAATGCTTTCTAATGTGGTGGGAGAAGCAGAAGGCTATAACGCTGTCTTTTTGTGATGGCCTATGGTGGGGCCAACCAATAATTTTTTTAAACAACTTTGGTTTATAAAACGTGTCTTTTACAAAACAAATAATTATTTAGTTTGCTTTATTTAAATGTGTTCTTATTGCTTATAATACAACCCTTTTCAATGCAACATTGATAGGACTACATCACTTGTCTCTAAAAGCACTATTCCATACAAGAATGAGATAGAGTGTATATCAAAATTATATCTGTTTTTTGATTTGATTTATTCTATTAAAAAATTATAATTTAAGGAAATAACATAATAATATTTTATTATTTAAGAAAATCTTTTACAAAATAATTGAACTATGTAACACAAAAATTCATTAAGGAAAAAATTTAATTGTTGATATGTTTACAATTGAGTTATTTACTATTTAATCTACAAAATTTTAGTATGACAATTTTGTTCAAAATACATATCTAGGTTGAAGGATGTGCAATTGATAGATTGTCACTATAAGAGGCAAATTTCAAAATTTTTGGAATCAGATTGCACTTCTTTTTCCATCTCCCTCGAAAATTGGTTTTTTTCAGAAAACAACATTTTTGAAAAGTGATGCTCACCGTATACAACATAACTTTTTTTGTATGAAGGATAAAATTCTAATTTTTTCAAATTTAGATTTGTAACTATGATATCTAGCACCTTCATTTGGTCTCATAGTTTTTTATTGAATATTTTTTCCTTAATCAAGTTTCGAAGTCAAATCAATTGCAATTTAGACATAAGCGGATTGTATACAACATAACTTTTTCTGTATGTATCAAAATTCAACTTTTTTTTTAATGGATCAAGGACATCAATACCCAACACGAACATATTTTTAAAATTTTTATTTTGTTAATCTGTTATTTTTCCACATGTGCAAAACAGAGAGCTTGATTTTCGATGAAAAACCTATGTTTAATAAAACTAAAAAAACACATACATAATAAAACCAAAACATATTAAAATTATATTCGTTGGATAGCTCGTTCTGAGGACTACTTGATTCTAGTTGGGTTTGTGAAGATTCCTCCATTTTCATCCTCAACCCGAGCTTCGAAGTGCCAAAATTTAGGTTTTTTTTGTGTCTCAGATGGGGGATGAGGGATAAGGGGGGTTCGAACGAACACATAGGGGTTTGAGCGAACCCCTTCAAAGAGGTTCGCTCGAACCCCTTTCCTATACATTTTTTTGTTTTTTTTGGCGGCCAAGATTCAAAGGGGTTCGCTCGAACCCTTATTGGTTCGGTCGAACCAGTAGGTTCGTACGAACCCCTAAAATCACTTTTTTTTGCCTTGGGGTCATTTTTTGTGAGTTTTCCTTCCTCACCTGAATTGTAAACCACTATTGTAGCTTCACCCTCCAACATATGTTAGATGCATTTCTCTTATTTCAAATTTTGGCTGTGAGGCCACCTCTTTGTATCTTTATTTTCTATGTGAACAATGAGTTCACTTGGACAATGACTCCACCTGGCAATGAGCCTTTCTATAATATCTTATGACCGAGTATAACATATTGTGAGTTAATCGTCATTGTTGTTTTTTCCTTCTTGGGCTTTCCACATAAAAATGTTAGTGTTCATGTGTTGTGTGTGTTATGGGTTGTTCATGTTTTCATTCCTTATAGTTGTCAAATATGCTTTGGAAATTGGATGATTTAATAGAATACCGATTCACCTCCCTCTCAGTATTATGAGTGTTCAACAATTGGTATCAAAGCTTGGTTTCTTGGAAGAAGCTTGACCGCTTTGGGAAGATCTTGGAATTTGAACACATGGCTCCTGAAGTGATTCCTACTATCAAATAAATAGAAGAAGATTGCATGTTTGACAAAGATGGGGAAATCAAAGTTGCTCTTGAAGACCTAAACAAAATTGAAGTTGAAAATAGAGATCTGAAGGAAAATATTAAAGAAGCAAATGATTGCATAAAAAAATTGAGTAGAAAATAAAAAAGTTCAAAGAAATAAATAAGGAGGTCAATGAACAATTGAAACAAGCAAATGAGAACATCATCAAATTGAAAGTGCAAGTGGAAGAAAAAAGGATAATTAAGGAATTTATGAATGCAATGGTAAAAAGTAAAACTAATGAATGTATAAAGCTTGAACAAAAAGTGATAAATCTAAGATTATATCTAGAAAAAGAAAGAATCCATGAGGAAAAATTCAAGAAAAGTTCTACAATTCTTGATGAGTTAATTGTAGGATAAAAAGCATCCAAATACAAAGGTGGTTTGGGACTTGAAAAAGGAGAAATCTCAAAAATAGATCAAATACCTAATGTAAAGAAGACTGAAGACAAGAAGAACGACGGAAAGTTTTGGAATCAAAGAAAAAATGTTAGAAGACCCCCCATCAGATAGCCAAATGCTCAAAGGTACTCATCTTTCAATGGTATTTGTTACTTTTGCAATAAATTTGGACATAGAGTAGTGGAATGTAGAAGAAAAATGAATTAGAATGTTCCATTCTTTACTGGTCAATGCTTTACATGCAAGAGATTTAGGCATAGAGAAAATGAATGTAGCAGTCAAATGATGAATACATATAATAGTGGTAGAATGATTCAATCTTTTAATTGTTACTACTATACATGATATGGATTTGGACATAAGGCTAATCAATGCAGATCTAGAATGAATGAAAGGAATAATGCTTAGAGAAATATCATATGCAACAATTGCAATAGACCTGGACATATTGCTAGATTTTGCAGAAGCAGAAATGTAAGGAAGGATAATTTCGTAGAGAGTAATGAACTAGTTTAAAAGATTGATCCGACTGAAGTAAAGAAGGAAATGGAAAATATTTGGAGAAAGAAAGAGGAACTTGAGAACAAGGAATAATCAGAGACTAAAGATGAATTTGTACCCACCCTCCGGTGTAGATAATTCCTCTAGGAATTGAACCTAGGCATTGGCTTAGGGGGAGCATTAACATAAAATCGCATAAACCCCTATTGATATGAGTTTTCATGGATTGGAAGGAATATATGAGTTGGAGAATCAGAGATAGATAGTATGAATATTTTGGAGAAGACTCCAGAAGAAAATATGCATTTTTAGAGTTTTGCGGAGTGATTTAAGGTTTACTGTTGCACAAAAAAGTTTTACCAGCTTTACAGTTTGGTATATTAAATACAAATTAGGGTAGAATTGAAAAATTTATATACCTATCCCTTGTCAATTTCATTCACTTTTATGCATTTGGAGCAAGCAATGAAAATTGAAGTGATCAAGAGTCCGAAGGTGATTTGAGAAGTAGAGCATCTAAACCCTAATTTTGATTGAGCAAGAAAAAGTTTTTTACCGTCATCCAAAGTTGAATTGGGATTTTTTTCAAAGCATTTAAATTCAGTAGAGATGGAAAAACCTACAGTAGTGAATGTGAGTGAGAAACCCCAACCTAAATTTGAGAAATACCCCATGAAAGTGTTTGAAAATTACCTGCTTGGAGCTTTTTCGAGTATTCCATATAAGGTTTTTCCTACAAAGGGAGTTAGGGCATACATTCATAGGAATATGGAAGAATATAATCATACAAAACTTACAAACATGTGGACAAACCATTTGAATGGAGAAGATTTCAATATCAAACTTGAATATGAAAACCTAGTGAAGAAGAAACTGGATGTCTGGTAGTTGTTTCCATGCTTCACCTATGACATGATGAACTTAAGTATGTGAGAATAGCATTGAGAAGAGTGCATGATAAATTCTTATGGAATGACATGCCTAGTTTGATAACTAAGGAGGCCATAAGGGAAATTATTGGACTTTGTGACATCAAACCTATACCTTTGCTGAAATTTGTAAAGAACAATGATGTAATGGAACTAACAAAAGCCACATTTGACTAAAGGGCTCTCATAGTGAACACCATACATAATCTTGCGGTAAGGTATGCATTTATGGTCATAGGATATAAGATATACTACACAAATAGAGAGAATTATATGTCTGCTACAACAATCCATGTAGCCCATGAAATGGTGGAAAAGGGAAAGGACTATGATTTGTGTGAGTTGCTCTAGAAATAACTTTTTGAAATATGAAGCAAACTAAGGATAAGAAATACCCCTTCAAATTTGGTTCTTTGGTAGTTTGTTTGTTGTTCTATTTTTTGAGGGAACTTCCAAGAAGAAGCAATATTACATGGAGTAGAATCAAGCCTGTATCACATCAAATCCTTGAAGATCTACGTAGAATTGATGATATGAAAGCTCAAGATGAGACACTTACTACTTTCTTTGCAGTATTTTGAAAGAGAATGCATGAACGAGAGAGGATCCCTAAGTCTGTAGTAGAAAAATATTGAGATGATATCACATCTTTGGTCAAAACTGGTGAATGCATCATTGAAGTTGTGGAACCCAGAACTATTTGGATTCAAGCACTTGGATATGAGATCAATGAAAATGAAGCAAATGGTTATGTTTGTATATTATTGAATAATCCTAAGGACCCTACAGAAGAAAGACATGAAACATATGAGGAGAAATCCTTGAAAGTGCACATGGAACTGAAAAAGACAAAGATAAAAAGGAATGTGGATAAAATTGTACATAAAAAATTTCAAGGATATAGGACTCACAGATGAAAAAATATAAATATTAAGAGAAAAAGCAAAGGTAGAAACAAGCACATCAAGTGGGACCACTAGACCTAGAAGATCTAGAAGACTAATTCCACCATTCCCACTAGTACTCAACAACCCTCTAGATCAGTTTCTACCTCCAACAAAACCAAGAGAATGGAGAACAATGCTCTAGTAATAGAAAAACCTAAGGTGGAGGAGGCCACAAGGCCTAGAAAGAGACAAAAAAATACTCTAGCAGCCTCTACTGCTGCTACACTAAAAATAATAAAAGAAAAAGCTAGGAGAGAAAAGGACTTGAGTGTATAGTCTGAAGAAGAATAGGAAGAGGAAGAAGATTCTCCGGTGACCTTCAAAAGAAGTGGTGTTGTTTCAAAGAAACAAAGAATAGATATTTTTGATACTTCAGATGATGAAGAAATTGAGAAAGAAAAGGAAGCCTTTTAGATACACATGCGCAAGTCGTTGAAGGAAAGGAAGAAAAAAAATCAGACACAACAAAACCAGAGAAGAAAAAGAAGACATCTCTGGAAAGATCACTCAGTCCAATGAAGTTGGACTCATTATTCAAAGGTATGTTGCATCATGAGATGTTGGAAGAAACAACAACTTCATATGAAAAATAAAATGAGTAGAACAAAGCCACTATAATAAAAACAATCATCAAATTCATTGTCACAATTGAGGCAGATATGGAGAACATTAGGAAGAAATTTTACGATGTTGTGTGGAAACTCTTATTGGAGAGAAGAAAAGAAGCCAGTGAAAGGGAAGAGAAGCTCAGATCAAATATTGTGGAGAAAATTGGATTCTCCCTATCTGATGCTGACAAGGCCACACTAGCCCAAGTGCTTAGCAAAGAATGCAAAACAAAACAAAGGGTCACACTTCTAATAGGAAGAGATCAAGATCAACTTGAAAAAATGCAAAAGGAAACAAAAAAATAATATTACAAATATAGCCCAAAAGTATGGCATGATTCCTATTACCTCTACCAACAAGAACCAAGATCTGGAAAATGAAAACATAGGAGCTACTGATACAAAAGAAATTCCTGATAATATTCCTCCGGATATAAATGAACGAATGCAAGAAATTGTTGAAGATGAGAATGTTGCCAAGATTGGAGAGGAAACTGCAAAGGATGATACTTTTGTTCCTTCAATAACTTAGGAGACTGTAGATCAAGACAACCCAGAGATATATGCTCCTCTGGTAGATACAAAATAGAACACTAGTGAAAGTGAGAAGCATGATATTGTCAATTAGAAAAGGCATGAGGATGAAAAGAATCAAAAAGGAAAGGACGATGGTGAGAAGGAAGGAGAAGAATATAAAAATGAAGATAATGAGAAAGGAAAAAAGGACAAGGATGAAGGAGATAGAGACAAAGATAAAGACAAGATATCTGGTGAAGAAGAAGAACAGGTAGAAAAAGAAGAAAAGTTTGATATCGAAAAGAGTGAAAAAGAAAAAAAGTCTAAGGATTTACCTAAGCCCTCTGATGAATCCTCCTCTGACAACCCTTTAGAAGGCTTGTTGTCTAGAAAATTAAAGTTTTAACTGGTTGTTTCTTCTCAATTGTTGCAGTTGCCCATGCAACAAAGAAGTGTTGATTTATAGAAGATATCTCTTATACATAAGTTGCAACTAAGTGATGTGTTTAGCGCATCAACATGAAAAGAAATCATTGAAACATATTAGAAGAGAAGCGAATTAATAGATGAGGTCGTAAAGGCATTACAGGAGATCATTCCGGGAACTAATGTTGATACATCTTTACCTGTGGTGGAAAATTTCAAATTGTTGTTTGATTCCTTTAAGGAAAATGCCTCTGGTTGAAAAGACAAGCAAAAATAGAGGTTGAGTCAAGGATTACAGAGAAGAAGCTAATGGATATCACAGAAAAATGTGCATCTGCACATAGAAAATTTGAAGAATGCTTGAAGTAAGTACTAGCCTATGAGGAAGGTGCAAAAGCATTGTTTTTTGTATTTCGTGAATTAGACAAATGCCACACAAGGGATAAAAGATGAAATGGACTCGATTGATTTTTAAATAGCTAATACATCAAAAGCTTATGATTTGGCACTGGATAGAGATGATAAGACATG
The DNA here is from genome assembly GCA_007115665.2 of Sequoiadendron giganteum. Classification (NCBI taxonomy): domain Eukaryota; kingdom Viridiplantae; phylum Streptophyta; class Pinopsida; order Cupressales; family Cupressaceae; genus Sequoiadendron; species Sequoiadendron giganteum. The sequence continues at coordinate 42,675,721 of CM021102.1, read as the reverse complement.
TAATGCTATAGTGGATTTACATGATAGATTCTTCATTTTGTAGAGCCAGAAGGAAGAATTTATCAAGAAGCTTGTGAATCTAAGGAACTTGGTAAAAACAAAGCATATACCTATCTCAAGTGACCTTGTTGGTACTGACAAAATATCAAAGTTGAATCTTACCCCCAGTACTATAAAAGAAGGAGAGGAAACATTGATAGAGCTTAAGTCTCTACATAGAATTCTTGCAACAACAAAGAAGATTTGGGAAGAAGGAAAATCTTCTTGGAAAGCTATTCTTTAGAAACTTTGGGGTCAACATCTTTGGGTTGACCATTTCTACTCTATACACTTTTTCAAAAAAATTATGTTTTCAAATTTTATTGTACATATGGGGATATATTAGGAGTTTTTGGTTAGCTTTCTAAGGGGGATCTAGTTGAGTTTGTATATATGAGTGAGGGTCAACACCCTTTGCCCTTGATGTCAAAGGGGGAGAGATATTTGTGGAAAGATGGTTTTTTTTGGCACATGTTGCCATCAATGACAAAGGGTGAGATTGTTGAAAAAATGAAGAATGTTGTCATTAATGAATTTTCATTTATGTCAATACTACATGATGGATGGAAATCATTATGATGGATGTTACATAAAATTTATTTTGCATAAGGTTTTTTGTTAAGTGTTTACACTAGAAGTTTCAGCACACAATGCCCTCTGATAATTTGGTTTGCATTTGTTTGCCCTTTCAGATCTACTTGTTTGTCCTTTTAGATCTACTCATGTGGTTCTAATATGTTGTTCATGGATATCATTAGCATATTATTTTAGAATTTTAGTTGTTTTGGATAAGTGGTTCAAAATTTTCTAGTAATAGAATTTTGACAGATATAGTTTACATATTTTTGTGTATTGGCTATTACCTAACTAGTTTGCATTCCTTTGCAGATTTGAGTTAGACATTGTGGTTTTGGGAGAAGGTTAACATGTGTTAGTACATTTTATTTTCCAATTAGCATGACATTTTGTGGTCCACATATCCTATGGTGATGATTAGTTGGAGTATCTTTACTTTTGGATTTTATGCTTGGCAGACTTGATATATGCAAAGTGTTGTGAAGATTAAATAAATGATGAAAATGAAAAGAAAGTTGTTATAGGTCCATGCTAACCTGTATTTCTTGTGTTTTGGGTGTGAAGGAAATTTTGGTTTGAATTGGGTGTCGATAAGGCACATTTTACATATTTCGAGGCTACGTCTAATTAGGTCGACCTAATTGATGTTTGCAATAGATTTTAGTATTTATTCAAGGTTGATTTGAGTTGATGAAGAGATGTACTCAATATATACATAATATGAATGTAAGAAGTGATGTGAAGTTTTGAAAAATGTGTGAAAAAGTTGTGAATGTTGAGAAAAGGTGTGTGAATACAAAGCAGAGCAAAGATTTGTAATTTGAGTTTGATTAGAGTGTGTAATGAGCTTCAAAGGAACTGAATCCAACATATGTTAGATGCATTTCTCTCAATTCAAATTATGGTTGTGAGGCCACCTCTTTGTATCTTTATTTTCTCTGTGAATAGTGAGTCCACTTGGCAGTGAGACTTTCTGTAATATCTTATAACTGGTTATAGCATATTTTGAGTTAATACTCACCATGGTTTTTCCCTTCTTGGGTTTTCCACATAAAAATCTTGGTGTTCATGTGTTGTGGGTGTTATAGGTTTTTCATTCTTTCATTCCTTATAATTGTCAAGTATGCTTTGGAAATTGGATGGTTTAATAGAATACTGATTCACCCTGCCTCTCAGTATTTCAAGTTTTCAACATTAGGCGCCAATGTGAAGGCCGTGTGATAATTTAATATTTTATTCCATGTTTATGGGTTGTACAATAAGGGAGACATGAGGTTTTCCAGGTGGTTTTTCTTGTTGTTTTGGGATACCATTTGTGGTATTTTCTCCCACAAACTTCTATATATTGGAGCCTTCATATGGTGGTTTAGTATGAGTTATTTGCAGGTTGTCAGAGTGATGAAGTGTTGCTGGATTATAGAGAGGATTGTTGTATTGATGTACTTCTTTGAAGATTAATACAAACATTGGATATCTTTGGATGTGAATTTTTTTTTCCACAATGGTTTCTCCACATATATCTTGTGTCACTTGTGTTGTTGACTCGTGGTATTGAAATTTTTTTCTTTCATTGTTAAAGTTCCCAATCAGATAATCATTTTATGGTTATCTTGAACATATAATTTCATATTTTCAATCACTTTAATAAGTTCATATTATTGCAAGTTATATACCTTGATTATCCAACATTTGGTATCAGAGCTAATGGTTCTGTTAAGAGAGGGACGCCTTTCTTTTGAGTGTTGAAGGTTTTTTGGTTGCAATGGGAGGTTGTGCATTATGGGTTTTGCAGATTTGTGAAGAAGATTGTAAACCATGGCTTATACCTCTTGTCTAGATATTGAGAAGTTCGATGGAACTAGCTACGAAATGTGGAAGTTGAAGATGGAGGATATACTTGAAGAGATAGATTAATGGTTGGCAGTTTCGAATGAAAAAAAACTAGAATCAAATTCTAATGAAGATTGGAAGAAAATTGAAAAGAAGGCATGGGGAACCATTCTATTGTGTCTTGTAAATTTTGTCCTCTTGAATGTTTCAGGAAGAATCTACCATATACAACTTGTGGAAGAGGATAGGTGATATTTACGAAACCAAAAGTTTAACTAATAAGTTGTATCTCAAAAGACATTTGTATTCTTTGAAAATGAAGGATGGTGATTCTATTACAGAACATTTAAATGCTTTAATATGATTATAATTCAACTTGCATTAGTAGATGTTAAGATAGAAAAGGGAGATAAATGTGTTTTGTTACTTTGTTCTTTACCTGAATCTTGGAAAAATCGAATTGTTTTCATAAATGGTGGTAATACAAAACCAAAGATGGATAGTCTCTTTACAATACTGATTTCAAAAGAAATGAGGAGAAAGTCCATGAATACAAGCTCCCAAGATGCATTGCATGTGTGAGGAAGGTCCAAAGAAAAAGGAGGGCCTAAAGGGGACAAGAAGAGAGACAAGTCTAAAGGACGTTCTAAAACCCCCAGGAAGAGTAGAGTAAAGTGTTGGAATTGTGGTAAGAGAGGGAATGTGAAGGAGTGTAGGATGATGAAAAATAGTTCAGATACTTCCACAGAAAAGTCCTTAGAAGATGGTGATTTTGATGCTTTGTTTATTTTTACCAACACTATTAGTGATGATGCTTGACTTATTGATTTAGGATGCTTCTACCATATGACTCCTCATAAGGAGTGGTTTGCTTCATATTCAACATATGATGGGGGGGAAGTTTTCCTTGGTAATAATATCTTGAAGAAGATTGTTGATAAGGGAAAGGTAAAGTTGTGTTTCAATGATGGAAGAGTTAAAACTCTTGATCATGTTGTACATATTACAGGACTTGCTAGAAATTTACTTTTAGTATTCAAGATGAATGATTCCGAAATGCATGTGACATTTGAAAAGTCTGGTTGTAGGTTGGTAAGAGGGAGTTTGATGATAGCTAAAGGATCTCGGATTAGGATTTTGCTTAGGCTTAATGCATCTACTTTTTTTTAATTCTACCAATATAATTGGCACTAAAAATGCAGGTATGTTGTGGAGCCATAGATTGGGTCACATAAGTGAAATATTTCTTATGACTATTTCGAATAAAAATTTGGTTGACAGTATTTTTGATTATTATGTAGGTAAAAATGATTTTTGTGAGAATTGTGTGTTTGGTAAATAAAATAGATCATCATTTCCTAATGGGACTAATAAAGCTAAGAGATTATTAGATATCATTCATTCAGATGTGTTTAGACCAATGGATGTTAACTCTTTTGGAAAATCTCGATATTATGTTACTTTTATTGATGATGTGTTAGATACACCTAGATTTATTTTATGCATGCAAAATTTTAAGTTTTCACTAAGTTTAAAGAATTTAAAGCCTTTGTTGAAAAATAAATAAATATAAGATAAAGGTGTTGAGATCTGGCAATGGGGGTGAATATTGTTCTAGGTGTAGATACCAAAAATTGGTCTAGGCCTGTGAGCATCACTTTCGACATAATTTTCTATTTATCCATGGTCATAATTAAATAATGTTTATTATTTAATTACCTTTCTAACACATATTTCCTCTATTAATTAAATACCCCTTTTTAATTAATTCACTAATTCATTACTTCATAAATGACCTTTATTCAACTTGATTAATTAAATAAATCATAATTATTTAATTATGTTGCTAACTAATTAATTCTTCCTTCTTAATTAAATAATTTATTATTTAATTACCCCTTTGTCATATTTTAACTATAATTAAATATTGATTATTTAATTATTCAATTTATCCTTTTCAATAGTCAAATTAAATAAATTATCTTTATTTATTTAATTAAATCTTTCATTTTCAAATGTTGAATTAAATTAACAATTAATTCATTATTTAATTATTTATGTCACATTCTTTTGTCAATCAGTTGACTAATCATTCACTCACCTTCTGACTCAAGATCTATTTTTAGTTCTCCAGTTATCTCTGAATTCAACATTTGTTCATCTCTACGAGAAGACTCTCTGTCACAACTAGTTAGTTAACTAGTTCTAACTCATGTGCATGAATGCGTTTATTAATTAAATATTTTTATTTAATTAATTAATTTAATTATGCATTTGAACTCTTTATTCTTCGAGTTCTATCTTTGTCTTTGACATTCAAAGTCTATTTCTTCTATTTTCGAAGACTCTTAACTGAAGATTAAGATCTTGAACTAGTTCTTCCTGTTTTCGAACAGTCTTGACACAAGATTGAGTTATCGTTCTAACTTAATCTTTATCTTGTAGTCTTTTCTGACTCATGTTCTAACTCATGTTCTATTTGACATATAACTCACATCACATGACATTCATCAATCTCATCCGTCGATCTCTCTTTCAATCTAAGCCGATCATTTGAAAACCCAAAATCTATAAAATCGTCTGTCATCATCATTATTCCTCCTCCCGAAATCATACACTTTTGAGAAGAAAATTATATTCGATATTTTGCTTAGAAATTCAACACGGTTATGCTTGCATTAAATACTAAAAATTTGAGGGCAAGAATACTGAAAAGGCAAAATGGAGAAGGGCAATTAAGATAATTCGAAGGAGCTGATGCATATTCGATGAGAGCTTTCCAATTGATTTGTTTAGTTTAATTATGTTTACTTTCTTTGTTCTTTTTTGTTTTGATTTATATTATTTGTTAGTTTAGAATTGATCATTGTAATCTATGCAGCTGATAGCATTAATCTCCAGAAAATATAGGTCTACATTTGGTGAACCCGACGTGAAGCACGCTTTAAATTTGCGCAACATATTTTTTTCTTTCCGTTTTCCGTTTTCTATTTTTTCTTTTTGTTTTTGCAAGAATCGTACGGTGCACCGCATCTATTCAAATCAACGATGCATCTGTATCCACGAGCCACATTTGCTAAACTCCGCAATGCATTTGACATTACACACCGCATCCATGAAGCCCTAAACCGCATTCGACTGTCAATATTTCGACCCGCGACTGATTGTCAACACGAACCGCATTCGCAAATCAACTTCGAGCCGTATCTGTGGCTTGAAACGCCACATCTGACTGGTAAATATTTTTCATTTTTTGATTGACTTCCGTACATCCGCGTTTTCTTTTTTCGTTTTTGTGTTATTTCATTTTTCGCTAATATTTGTATGTAGCCGTGTTAAGGGGGAATAACGTAGTTTTTGCAGGACGAGGCATAGAAGACATTAAAAACCAAAGACATATTTTTCTGCAAGACAAAAACTGAACACAAGAACAATGAACTACTGATCAGTTTGCATGCAGGACCTAATGCCTTTGTTTTTATTTATTTAGCAAGCTTTCTATTTGGTAGATAAATAACTATCATTTGGAATAAAAAGAATCAGTGTTTGCTTTGTCTAGTGGGAAAGCAAATATTTTTCACCCTTTACGATTTAGTATATCAGAGTATCCTCTCCCCTTGCGCAGTCATGCGATCCTGGGTGTAAGAGAAATGATTATTGACTCTAGAACTTGAGCCTGTCTTGGTGGGAAAAAGTACTCACCCCAAGACGACTCAGACCAGTAACACGCTTTAGCCAGCGACTTCCACCTGGTATATAAAAACATTTTTTTCTCGGGGAAACCCCAAAAATCACACTCTTTATTCCAACAAGAAGGGCAGAAATGGTCTCTCGTCGAGCTGAGTAGTGCCCAACGAATGAAATGCCCTTACTAAATACCATGTTGTAGTTTTTCCAAAATCCTACCTATTTGCTGGCATAGCAGGGTCGGCCCTGTGAAGTTGTCTTCCATTCTTACAGTTCATGTGTGGAGATGAGATGTATGCCATGGGAGTTTCATGGGTATAGTAGCTTGGCTGCCTCGTATAAGTGAGTGTCGTGGAGGGGAGCCAGTGGGGTCAAGCTACTAGTCATCTACCATGAATATGTGTAGCTAGATCTATTCAAGTAAGAAATCAGCAAGTATTGTCCAAAAAGCCTAGGTTGTAAATGTTTTCTAATGGTCTATCACTACAAAATTAAAAAAACATTGATTTATGTGCTTGTGTTTGCCGTATTCGTCAAAAACTTGATCAACACACGGAGTCAGTCAAAACAACTTTCAGAAAACTGCAACTGTCAAAAAGTGAGTCTCAACTGTCATTTTTAACATTGCATTTGTCCTAGCGAGTCACAATTGTTAGGGGAAACGCCACATATGTCTGTCAAAAAATTCCATTTTACACAGTTTGGACATTACGAGCCGCAACTGTCAAGTTTCGAGTCACATGTGTATATGCAAGCCGCATCTGTCAATTTTCAAACCACAAGTGTCTGTTAGAAAGTTAATTTTTAGAGAGGCCATATTTTGAGTCGCATATAATCCAGTGAGTCGCATCTATCATAACGGAAACTGCATCTATCAATAGGTCAAAACTGTCTATCAACATCCGAGATGAGGTTTTAGTCAAATCACCGCATGCACATTCGTAAACTGCATCTGTCAAAATTAGAACCGCATTTGATAGGTGAACCGCATTTGACTATCAATAGAAATCTTTAAAAACTGCAAAATGAGTCTGAAACATTACTGTCATTTTTTCGCTTTTGTTTCTAAAGATCAACCTTGGACAGAAACTGGAAAATTTTTGCTCAAAATGTTGCATTATTAGGTGTCATATACGTCCTAGTCATAGTCATCCCAAGTTGCATGCATATAGATACTTCCTAGGAAATTGAATATAGTCAAATAGAACAACTTTCCGCGTCATTGGAAATGTTCATGTCCTGATTTGTCCTTATCATTGAACCTAGTCACTTTGGTCCTATTAGTGAATCTTTTCAGCTCAACAGTCTAGTTTGGAAAATTCACCTTGTCAATTGTCCTTGTCCTACAATCAGGTTCTTTGGTCAAACTCAAATCATTGCATGCATTTATTCCATAGGTGATAGGTTATCCCTATTTTAGAATCATTTACTTTCATAGTCTACTCGAGATTTTGCATATTGTCTGTCATATCATATGTCATCTTAGTATACATCATTTTAGAAATCTTTAGCAACATCCTTATTTTTCAAAAAATCCAAAAAAACATAGAGATAGGTCATATCACTTTTTAGACATAGTCTGCATTACCCCAGTTTGAGCAAATTTTCATGGCCGAAACAAGGTCTCAAAAGAAACATAAAGCGATGTCGGACCCTAACGAATTTTTCAATCCTTTCGGAAATCAACCATCAAGTAGCAAGAGACCACACAAAGCTTTTCTTGAAAAACATGTCACTAGAGACACACATGGACAAACATTTGTTGATGATATAAATGCCACTATATAAGATCTTGAGTTTGCATCCTTCATGGATGAGTGTTTGGCAAATGATCCCCAATGATATCTAGCAAAGTTGCTAGTAGAAGGTGCCACACTACCAATAGGATTTGATATTCATACTTTGAAACCACAGTCTACTCAACCAACCCAAACTATGACGTCAAGTGTTTCTATTCCCCAAATTACCGCAGTGATATCAACTGGCATACCTACTCAAACATCATCAATTGTAAGCACAATCCATTTCAACATAACACAAGGTTTATAATTTACTATGGGAGCAACCTCATCAAACCCGTTTGGCACCAACACTATTGGTAAGAGATCCAAAGTTAGCATGAATATTCCCACTCCAAATCAGAACATTCAGACATGAAATATTCCTATACCAAATCATAACATTCAGACAGGAAATATTCCTATACCAAATCAGAACATTCTAACAGGATATATTCCCTCGCCAAATCACAACCGTCTAAGAACATGGCATATCAGAACATGTACATTGATCCAAACAACACGAACAACATATCCTTGACACAAGTCGATGTTCTCCAAAACCAAATGCAAATACTTCAACAACAAATGGACATGTCTATATCAGGCAAATGAACTATCTCAGCACAAGATCTATGTCCATGTCCTTTCGACAAAGCGCTTTACATGACACCATTCCCCCATGGATACATTATACCAAATTTGCCAAAGTATAATGGGAGGAAGAATCGTTTGGAACACATTAGAGAATTCTCAATGACATGCATGGACATATCATATGACCCCACATACTTGATGAGACTATTTCCGTGAACCCTTATCGGGATAGCACTGGAATGGTTCTCCAAATTACCATATGGCATATGATCCTGGGGTGAATTAGCTAAGAAGTTTGTCGAACACTTCACGTTTAATACACGCAATGAAAGTCGTACCTTCCACATATCACCAATGTCTCAAATTCTTGCATAATGGCACCAAGATCACAATTGATGGTGATCTAGATCCTTTTCAATACTGTAAAATCCTAAGGGAAATTCCACAATGACAGGTACCCGTTAATCAAGAAGCTCCATCATCATCCACTTTATCCCTATACATTGATCCATCACATCTTACCAAATCCGTTTCATTCAAACCACGATCATCCACTCCTAAGGTTGAGATCCAAGACAAGGGTTGTGGAGAATACAACATGAAGGCATCCTATTGTATCAGTCAACTGATTCCACCTAAGGCATATGGCTTACCCATGGTAGTTAGAAGACAGTCAGTAGTCACATTTCATGTTCCCCCTACAATTACATTGACCAAATGGGGAGAGTTAAGTGAAGAGGAAGTGGATCAAAGTGATATTACCTCTTGGTTGTACCAGAAACACAATGAATACCCCTCACCGTCTATTCAAATAGCTAAGGATCAATACGGAAAAGGCTTTAAGATAATGCAAAATGAAGACTATGACAGACATAGTGGGTTAGGACTATATCAAAATGGAAGGATGGAACTAATCATTGTCTCACCATGATCGAAATACCTAGGGCTAGGGTTTCAATCGCTTAGAATTGGTTTTCCTAGTACTTCGTCACCATTTCAAGAGGAAGTGAGTGCTTACGCAGACATCGAGACATCTCATGAACCACTTCTCCCAGTTTACGATGAATCCCCAATTTATGATGAATCCCCTGACTCGAGTGACTATGAATGGGATTCCCTTTCCTCTACCAATACCATGAACCTAGATACTCTATTTGGAGAACTTAACCTCAAGATTAAATCCTTACCAAAATCATCTAGTCCTTGTAATCAAAAACACTTGTCAAAAGAAGAATGGCTTAAGCACTATTATTGGGAAACCCTTGATCATGTGTCTTGGGCACCTAACGAACCATCTTCTGATGACTTAGCCCTTACGATAGTCCCACATCAGAGTTTACCTACCCCTAGGAAAAAGAACAAGAAGGAGTTAGTCCAAAAATTCTAAGACCATGTCAACCACTCTATATTCACCTTGTCGACTTCCACCTTTGATAACTCCGATGATGACATGCCACTCATATATCCTGATCTTATCGTCTGGGATCAACAAGGTACACCCATCTTAGACATTTTTGAGAACCACGAAGCATTAGCTGATTTGATGGGACTTCAAGAAGGCATACCTAGAGGGGATCATAAAGCTGGTTTTACCATAGACTTGGATGACAAAGCATATTTTGGGGAGTCTATTTACACCTCTAGTCGCAAAAATGAGAATAAAAAGAAAAAAGATGAAAATGAGAAAAATGATGAGTCCCTAGGTGAAAACTGAAAGGCACCTTTGGACGAAGAAATAGTCAAAATAAAGGGCGTATCTGAGGGTGAAAACCTCTCTGAGGCACCCAAAGATAGAGGTTTAAATATTCTCCCCGTTGAACAGGAAAAGTCACTTATGCTAATAGAAGAGTCTGTTGAAGTCAACATAGGTATAAAAGAGAATCCTCGGATAGTATATTTTGCAGCTTCTTTAACAGAGACAAAAAAACAAGAGTTTCAAGACTTCTTCACAAAAAGACAAATAAAATTTGCATGGTCGTATGCAGACATGCTGGGGCTAGATCTAGACCTAATATTGCACCATTTACCACTACAACTAGGTATTAAGCCAGTCAAACAAAAGTTAAGGAAAATGCATCCACAGATTGCTCTACTGGTCAAAGCAGAAGTTAAGAGACTTCTGGATGTAGGATTCATAAAGACCATATACTATGCAGACTGGGTATCAAATCTTGTACCAGTAACTAAACCAACAGGGGGCATCCACATTTTCACAGACTTTAGAGACATCAACAAGGCATGTCCTAAGGATGACTTCCCTTTGCCGAACATAGACATGATAGTAGATCTTACAACAGGATATGAGATGCTATCCCTCATGGATGGTTTCTCTGGATATAACCAAATCAAAATCACAACTGAAGACCAATACAAGACAACTTTCACGTGTCCATGGGGCACATACTATTGGAATGTTATGCCTTTTGGGCTTAGGAACGCAGGAGCTACCTATCAATGGGCAATTACTACTATTTTCCATGAATTTATACATACTCTCATGGAAGATTATGTAGATGACATTATAGCTAACTCAGAAACAAGGGCAGATCATTTGAAGGTTCTAGATAAGATATTCCAGAGGCTAGAGAATTACAACGTCAGATTAAATCCGAAGAAATGTATCTTTGGAGTGAAATCAGGGAAACTTCTAGGGTATATTATTTCTAGAAGAGGCATTGAGGTTGATCCAAAGAAGGTAAGAGCTATCATAGAAATGCCTCCTCCAGTCAGCATTGGTCAACTAAGAACACTACAGGGAAGATTACAGTCTATCAGGCATTTCATTGTATAACTGGCAGATAAAATACACCCATCTCAACATCTACTCAAGAAAGGAGTACCATTTGTGTGGATGCCTAAATGTCAGGAAGAATTCCAACAAATCAAGGATTATTTACTCACTCCACCTATCCTGATGCCACCTATAGATGGAAAACTGTTGATACTATACATTTCAGCAACTTAGTCGGCATTAGGAGCTCTTCTTGCACAAAATGATGATCAAGGTCATGAAAGAGCAGTCTATTACATCAGTCGTACCTTGGTAGGATATGAATTAAATTATAGCAATATAGAACATGCATGTCTTGTGGTAGTCTTTGCTACTTAGAAACTTCAACACTATATGCTCAATCATCAAACAATGTTGGTTGCAAAGATTGATCCACTCAAATACCTCCTAAGTAAAGCAACATTAACAGGCCGATTGGCTAAATGGGTTATGATACTTAGCGAGTATGACATCCAATATGTCAAGAGGAAGGCTATAAAAGGACAAGTGATTGTAGATCAGTTAGCAGATGCACCTATGAAGGTAGACCATCCTTTAGTGGCAGATTTTCCTAATGAATTTCTCTTCAACATTGACATTAGAACCGAATGGAAATTATACTTTGACGAGTCACATACAAATCATGGTTTAGGAGCAGGTATCCTATTTGTTACACCTCAAGGCGATACTATTCCTAAATCATTCATAATTTATTTCCCTTGCACCAACAACATAGCAGAGTATGAATCCTTAGTGACAGGACAAAGAATGGCAACCCAGTGGAAGATTAAGATTCTACATGTTTTTGGTGATTCTCAGCTAGTAATCCGACAAGTAAATGATGATTATGAGACTAAGGATGAGAAAATTTCCCCTTACAAGCGTATGGCCGATAGTTTCAAGCAATACTTTGATGAAATTACCTTTCAAAAAATACCACATATTTAGAACAGGCCTGCAGATGCTATGGTAACTGTGGGTTCCTTGTTGGATATTCCGAGCAATGTGCCTAAGTTTGAGTTTTTGGTTGAACAACTATTGGTCCCTGCCTATGATGTCCTTGATACTACGATGGTGTGTACAATTGTTGGTCCTACTTCCCCTTGGTATAAAGACATCTTCAATTACCTGAAAGACCAAACCTTACCTTTAGACTCGTCCAATAACCAACGCAAAACTTTTATTCGTAAGTTGGCTAAATACACCATCATCAGAGATACCTTGTATAGACGTACCTTAGATAACGCCCTAATGAGATGTCTTGATGCTAAAGAAGCAAAAACAACTTTGTGAGCGGTGCATGAGGGTATATGCGGATCCCATTCAAGTTGTCCTACTTTAGCCCATAAGATTATGAGACTAGGTTATTATTGGCCTACAATGGAGAAAGACTCATATATCTTTGTAAATAAATGTAGACAGTGTTAGATACATGGAGATTTGACAAGAGCACCAACACATGAGCTTCATCCGATTACATCACCATGGCCTTTTTCCCAATGGGGACTTGACCTCATAGGTAAGATACACCCTCCATCATCCAATGACCATAAATTCATCATAACCGCCACCGAATACTTCACCAAATGGATTGAAGCTATTCCCATGACATACATCACTGGCATGCAAATATCCAAGTTTATCCTAAACTATATCATTTGTCGGTATGGTGTACCCCAATCCATAATCACAGACAATGGCCGCCCATTCAAAAATCAAGAAGTACGCCATCTATGTGAAGAGTTCCATATCAAACATCATTTTTCCACCCCGTATTACCCACAAGGTAATGGCCCAGCCGAGGCATCTAATAAAACCATTGTTAGAATCCTAAAAAAGACTATCAATGACACTAGTCATGACTGGCACCTATAGCTTAATCCCACCTTATGGGCTTACCGCACTAGCATCCGTACTCCCACTAGCGCCACTCCATATTCACTAGTATTTGGGTCCGAAGCTATCTTACCTATTGAGGTTGAAATTCCTTCCTTGAGGGTTTCCTTGAAAGGTCACATTGATGATGAAGAATACCGTGTATCCAAATTACAAGAGCTAGAACTACTGGATGAACAAAGACAGAAAGCACTAGATCATTTGCAATCATATCAGAATCGTCTTCGTTGTAGCTATAATAGGAGAGTTCTAAATAGAGACTTTGACATTGGAGACCTGGTTTTAATGGAGAATCCTAAGAATCAAGCTAAACGAGAAAAGCCAGGTAAGTTTGAACCTAACTGGTTGGGGCCCTATATAGTCACATAAGCTTTTGGATCAGGAGCGTACCAACTCTCTAATCCTGAAGGAGAGCCACTTTTGTCACCCATCAACAGTCTTCATCTGAAGAGGTTCTATGTGTAGCTTCTGAGAATCTATCTTAATCTAGAAAAATACAAAAAAATGGAAAAACAACAAAAAAATGGCTACCTTGATGAAAACCTGGAAAATAGGCATCTTTGTAACATCAAAAAAATTGATCAAAATAGTCAAGAGAAATAATCCATCCAATAGTGAAAACCACTTCGGTGGCGCTATGGATAAGTACCATGGTGAGAACCTGGCAAACAGGCGCTATGTGTAGTCAAGCTCGCTCTTTCGTCTACCATCATTCCAATCAGACTTGTTCACTATCCATCATAATAAATAGTTGTCTTATCCATTGCTTGGAATGATTGACATCAAAGTCCATTCTGTCACATTCCCAATTCCATCTCACAAGTCTTATTCCCGATTGGGGAAAAATCCTTGTTCTATACCATGAAGACCTTGTACATAGCATTGCACCATCGAAAATGTCCTGAAAAAATTCAAAAACATTAGAAAACTTCAAAAATCCAAAAAAAAATCAAAACATGTCAGAAAATACCAAAAACAAAGTCAAAGTCAGTCATGTTAAATCAGTCGTAGACATAGTCGAACTATGTTGCCTCTACAACTAGGAAGTAGGCAAGGCCATCAATCGATGTGCCCCTGAGGCATTAGGTCAGTCATTCTAGGTTTTTCATGCCTCACACACATTAAAATCATGACTCTTTGTATATTCAAAGTCATTGGTCATGTCGAACTACGAGGTCTCTGCGTGTACAATGTAGGCAAGGCTAATCAATTGATGAGCCCCCGAGACCGCACTAGGTCACTCCAATAGGGTTTATCACAATCACTATCATACACATTGCATATCATCAGCTTGAGTACATGTCTTCAGTCAGTTAGGTCAGTCCTTTAAGGTATCATCTCATGTCATACACTGTCTACACACAATTTTGATTAGTCAAGGAATCAAAACAAGTCATGCATCAACCAGGCAAAATATCTCAAAGTCATCAAGTCAATATCCAACACATTGTCAGAATGATCACTTATGTCTTAAGCAAGATATGTCTTTCTTGTCAACAGACATCATCAATTTGTCATAGCCTCATATTGTTTGTCGCATCAATGTCATTAGGATCCAACGTCTTATATGGCACGTGTTTTTCTGAAACCAGGCTTTGTCATGCCTTATACAGATAGTCACCAAGTTGAAACTAGACTCAACGTCTTATGTAGTATGTGTCATCTCTCACATTACGCTATGTCAAACATCAAACATCAAACAATCCCACAAGATCAAGTTTTGGCGAATACTTTTATTTGGATTTATGACTTTATATCTTATTTTGTCTTATCTTTTTATCGATTTGTGAATTAGTCCGATTACTAGCTTTCTCAAGGATGTCCCTTGAAGGATTTAGAGAAGCAAGGATGTCTCAGGAATCTTTTTCTTTGGCTGATGTTTGTCAACTATCTTTTTAACTTTTGTTTTTGAGTCATTTTACTAGTTTCATCGAGGATGTCCTATCAAGGATTTAGAGGAGCAATGAAATCTCATGACCTGTCTTTTATTTGTTTGTTGTCTGTGGTTTATCTTGACAAAACGACTGGGGCAATCTTGTCCTTAGTATGAGTTAAGACATTCCTTGTCTATGACTATTTGTTTTTCGTAGATGGATGACTTTGTACACCATGGTCTATCTCATATCATGGTGTGTACTATCCATTTGTGTCATGTCCCACCCAATGATGATAAAAAATCCAACCTTAGCATATATGGAAAAATATCAAAGATCACATGTTTATTCTCAATCAACCACCTTAATTGTTTCTTACTAACATTTTGAAATCATCCGTGCTAATAATTCTTTTCTGACATAATGATAGAGTCATGTGACACAACAAAAAAATTAGATCATTTGCATATGCATACATTCTATAAGCATTTCACATAGTTGCATTGCATTTCGAACATATAGGTAGTAGCATTAACATCTTCATCACATGCATTCGAAATCATGGCATAGGCATTTCATCATCATAAGATGCATAAAGTAAACATTGCATGTATATCACCATCACATATAAATAACATCATATAGAATATTACATTCATCATATAGAATCATTATGACATCATAAATTGCATTAACTCATAACATGTAGGAACATCCATTCATAATACATGTACATACATCATCTAGGAAACATAATCATATAGAAACAATGCACCCATAAAATAGAACTCCATATCATATAGAAACTGCCAAAATCATATATATATCGCTCAAAATAATGTGTCACAG
This sequence comes from Sequoiadendron giganteum, assembly GCA_007115665.2. NCBI lineage: Eukaryota > Viridiplantae > Streptophyta > Pinopsida > Cupressales > Cupressaceae > Sequoiadendron > Sequoiadendron giganteum. Next base: position 42,659,825 of record CM021102.1, on the reverse strand, counting down.
TACAATATCAGAATGTATCCATAAATAAAATGAGCTCACAGGCTCTCTAATCAAAATACAATGTCTACATATATAACAATGTCATCGTGTCCCAATACCACTGCTGTCACATGGTGAAGTTGGAGGAAAAAGCCTCAAAGGTGCTCTTTGTGAGGTGGAAGGCCTCTCATACAGACCTATCCTTGGTGGTCCTACCACACCCTTTTTACTCTATGTCTTCATCTAACTCCTGCTCTGTGACATGTGACTGCAAACCTTTGAAAATGTAGGAGCTCGTCTTTCTACTGGCACCACTGCCTCATATAGATCCCTGTAATAGGTAGCTCTCTCTACTGATCTGACTAGCTCGTGTACCATACCATCAGATGAAGTGCCACTACATAGACATCTGACCTCTATGAACTTCTACTCTATCTCCTGTCTCCAAGCTATGGCTTGATCTCTATCCATGAGTGCACTGTCTCTCTCCATACATGCACTATCTCTCTCTGCATGGGCGTTGTCTCTCTCTCTATCCGCATGGCATCAAGCTCTATTGTCATTAGTCTCAGTCTCTCCTCCAAAGCCTCCCTATCATTGTCCCTAGCGGCATCATCCTCCCATCTCCCCTCCACAATCCGATCTCTGAGCTCTCTCTCTTGATCCTCCATAGGTGCCTCCTCCTCAATATCGTCCTCCCCATACCCTGCCAGAATCCCAAGAGAATCAATATCCACATCAATATCCATATCCTCATCCTCTGTGACATCCTCTCCCCCAATATCCATATCAACTGCCTCCTCGACAACATGCTCATCTCTGACCTGTGCATCAGCTCCACCTCCAATGTCCAACATCAGTACATCCTCTACCACTGCCTCTCGAATAGGTGATAGTCCACCTACTCGACCAACTCTCCAACCTCTCCATCCTCACCTACCACCACCTCTGCCATCATCCCCACCACCCCTCCTTCCAACTCTGCCACCTCTACCTATTTGTCATCCTCTCAACCCTGTGCCCCGTCTCTCAACTGGTGCTGGCTGATCCAGATCCATGTAAGGAATCAGAGGATGCTCTGCCCACCATGTGTCATATGCAGTTGTAGTCCCTAGATCTGCTACTCCATCTCTCCATCCCCACTATAATGGTTGTAAATCTTGTATCTTTGCCTCTATCGTTGCTACTGGAGTCATGGGTCCCCAGTATGGAACCTCTTTGGACGATCGAGAAAACTTTGCTCTACCTCAAGGCTCATCCTGAACCTCTCTGAATCGTCTCAAAACTCGCTCTGGAAAGTGTCTCTCTATGATGTGCATGCTCGAAACAATCCTCCCAATCAGGTATTGTGTCTGTTTGCAATATGGAAAATGTCTATCCTCATCAAACCACTGATCACAGTCCATGTATGGTCTCCAAGTGAACTGATCTAAGATATCAAGTGCATGTCTCCAATATCCAGTATCTCCCACATGGCTCTGAGTGATGTTTCCCGTGTACCAGAAAACATACGAAGTAGACACGTACTGCAGGCATACATGGTCTCTCTCTCTAACATACCCACCAACATCTCTCCCCATCCAACAGGAAAATCATGACCCCATCGATCTGGTAATACTATCCCACCTATCAGTGTACATAGTATGCAGTCAATCCTATCATATCTATCTGCCAACACCGGTCATTTGATCTCATAATGCTCAATGTCGAGCCTACTAATATCGTCAACTTGATAAAATCTAGCTAGCTCACTCAATCCACGTTGGGTATTGTACATCCTCCACTCTCCTTTGATCGGAAGTCTAAGTGTCCTGTACACATCCTCTAATGTGACAATCACCTCCCCAATCGGCATATGAAATGATGATGTCTTGGAGTGCCATCGCTCGCACAATGCGGTGAGAATCCCTCTATTTTCTCAAATAAAGGGCATCGAAAGACAATGACAAAGACCAAGTCTCCAAAAAATCCGTATCTCTGCACTACTCAGACGATCTCTCAGATCAAAGGTGTCCAGACTTGTCTCCCACATGTAAATAGGATCTAATACAACCTGCATTTCAACCAACATGTTAGAAATTTTCAAGTTTTTCTTAGAAAAAATTTACCAGCCAAATGCGGTTCACAAAATCAAATGCGGTGCATTCATACAAATGCGTTGCATGACAAGGAATTTGCGTCGCATATTCCACATGCGTTGCACATTACCAATCCAATTTCTACCTACTACAAATGCGATGCAAAAAAGAAAATGCGTTGCATTTCCTATCACCTATCTATCTGATCCATATGCGTTTCACTAATGCAAATGTGGTTAACTACCCTACATGCGTACATCCTAAATGCAGATGTGTTCCATACATACATATGCGGAGAATTTTCTTACAAATGCGTTTAATGCCTAAAATGCCTATCCTAGCCTAGGCGAGTTTTCGCATATGCGTCGTTCTGTAGGAAAATGCGGTGCATACGACAACATATGCATCAATCCCGAAAGACCGCATATGATTATTAAGTTTTCGATGCCTAAAACTATGTGCAAAAATAACTTTCAAGATTTTTTTTTCTGGTACATACCAGTGGTCTTGCGTCAGATGGCTGCCTGAAGGTCCAGATCCGATATCCTTGATGCGTAGCGTATGGAATGGGAGCCATCTTCGTCCAATAGTTAGAGCAAAATCTCCGTTCTTCCAACTCCTCCAGGTGCAAATGAATTGGTTTTCAACCTAATTCTTATTTATAGCTAGGGTTTGGGTGGCATTTCATCTGACCTTGTCTATTGGCCGCTTAACCTTCCAACTTCAAATGACCCGTACATGTCCGTAACATTTCGAAATTGAATTATGTAAACTCCATAGCATTTTTGGTCATCAAATTGACTTATCGAGAATATTCCCTTATTTTTTTGAAACTTTTCATAAATTTGTCAATTTTCCCGAGGGGGCATACCCTAACCTATTTCATGTTGGGGCACAATTGGGGAATATTTTCTTTGACACAACACCTAAACAACATTGTATCAAAGAGGGGCAAACTGTAGATACCGAAAATTGGTCTACGCCTGCGAGCATCACTTTCGACATAATTTTCTATTTATCCATGGTCATGATTAAATAATGGTTATTATTTAATTACCTTTCTAACACATATTTCATCTATTAATTAAATACCCCTTTTTAATTAATTCACTAATTCATTAATTCATAAATGACCTTTATTCAACTTGATTAATTGAATAAATCATAATTATTTAATTATGTCGCTAACTAATTAATTCTTCCTTCTTAATTAAATAAGTTATTATTTAATTACCCCTTTGTCATATTTTAACTATAATTAAATATTTATTATTTAATTATCCATTTAACCCCCTTTATCTATAATTAAATATTGATTATTTAATTATTCAATTTATCCTTTTCAACAGTCAAATTAAATAAATTATCTTTATTTATTTAATTAAATCTTTCATTTTCGAATGTTGAATTAAATTAACGTTTAATTCATTATTTAATTATTTATGTGGAAGAACAACCAAACGGATTCAAGGATGGAGAAGAAGAAGAGGGTTCAAAGAGTTCAAATGATGTGCAAGATAACCATGTAGAAGAAGAAGATCAACAAGAACCCCTTACTCCTACCATGAGAAGATCCACAAGGCAATAAAAACTAGTTGACAGGTATAGCCCATCCAATTTTTGTTGTGTATTTTCTTTGTTGAGTATTGATGATGAACTTAGATCCTACAAGGAGGCTCTTTCATTAGAAGAGAGTGAGTCTTGGATGCAAGACATGCATGAGGAGATGATGACTTTGAATAGTTGTGATACTTGGGATCTTGTGAGTTTTCCCAAAGGAAGGAAGCCCATTGGTTGTAAGTGGGTATTTAAAACTAAATTTGGAGCAAATGGTCGGTTAGAGTGGTACAAGACCAGATTGGTGGCCAAGGGCTACTCCAAGAGAGAGGGAGTTGATTTTGGTGAAATTTTCTCTCTTGTTACTAAATTAACTTCTATTAGATTCTTATTATCTATTTCTATTGCTTATGATTTTGCAATAGACCAAATGGATGTTAAAATTGCTTTCTTGTATGGGGATCTTGAGGAAGAGATTTATGTGTGATAGCTTGAAGGTTTTGTTGTGAAAGGAAAAGAACACTTGTTTTGCAGGTTAAAGAGATCTTTATATGGTTTAAAACAACCACCCAAAATGTGGTACCAAAAGTTTGATTATTTTTCATTGAAGTTAGATTTGGTTAGAAGTGAGGAGGATCATTGTGTGTATATTAAGGTTATTGATGATCAAATTCTAATCATTGTCTTGTATGTTTTTTTTTGGTCGGTAACTCAAAATATTTTATTGCTTGGAAAATAAAATTACAGCGGAACAAGAGTTACAAACAAATGCAGCATCACCTTCCCGAAAGCTTCCAAAAAAAAACCTAACAATAAACCATTACAAAGGTTTCCTTCTTTTATTTCTTTGTTTTCTTCCCCTTAACCATTTGCCAACCATCCTCTACCTTTGCAGCCTCATTTTTCCATTTTAAAGATTTATCATAGGGGTGCTTCCCCTTGATCGTTCGCCACCCTTTTGTTTCCCTTGTATCCTCCTCCTTCCTATCCAAAGGGTTATCAATAGGGTTCTTCATATCACCATCTAGTCTTCCAAGTATTTGTTGGTACTGTTCTCCAACATTCCTCAACCCTATTTATTTCTCTATCAATCTCACTGGACCTTTTTTCTCCCGACGTTCAGGTGTCAAGGCCCAATTTTTGGGATTTGACTCTTCATCCCCTCCGCTGGAGACCATCTTGGCTCTATTCTCAACTAAGTTCCTCGCTTGATCTGGGACACCATTCATCTGTTGTTGAACCACCCTAATTTCTTCCTCCACTAAGTGTTCCCCTCTTGAAAAAATTCCTCTATGTTTTCCTCATGTGGGCTCTTTGGATACACAACCATTTTCTCCACCGTGTAATGATGGGGACCAACATATTTCCACCAGGAGGCAGATTTTTTTGCTTTACATTTGGTGCATTGAATAGCCAAGTGTCCTATCCTAAAGAAAACTCTGCATCTAAAGGGTATCCCTTCATAATCCAGGGGCTGCACCCAACACCCCCTCGACGTGTTTAGAAGAATCTCCTCAGGGGGCACTTTGGAAATGTCCATTTCCACTAAGATTCATGCAAAGGTTGAGTGCAGAAGGTTTGAAGAGCCTTCATCCACCATTAAGAAATTTCCTAAAGAATTCCCCACTGTCTCTAAACAAGAATCAAACCAAAACTGTAAAGGAAAATAGGGAAGTCTTACCCAAATAAGGACCTTCACAAATACCTCGGTGAATGGATTGAAAGTTGGATGCCAAGGCTTCAACATCAGTGGGTATTTTTCCTCCCATTCCCAGTGATAGTCGTAGAGAATCGTCTGTTTATCTTGCTCTTTCTCAAAAAAAACAATGAAGAATCCTTTCGCCATGGAGTAAATTTGGACATACACTTCTAAGACACTCATCCATTGCTGAGTAATCCATTCATGTTGGTCCCTTAATCAAGGCTTGAAGCCCCTAAATCTTCCTATCAGCCCCAACCTAGTAAAAACCTCTTCATTCCTGAAAACTTCTTGTTCAAGTTCCTCGTTTAGATCCAACGAAATAGATTTCAATGACTGAGAATCACCCAAGCCTCCTCCAATTTTCTCAGTCACATTTTTATTTGGTGGCTTCGAACACGGTATTAGGGCTGCTTGAATTCCCACACTTCGATTCAAAATAAATACCTTAGCATTGCCATTTCCACCCGAGGAAAAACCCACTGAAGAGACTCCCTTCTAACCTCGATGCAAGATTGGACTGTTCCATTTGCATCAAGATTTTTGCCATTAGGGATTTTCCCTTTCAGAATCTCATCCTCGTGTGGACACACCAGGGTGTTATTTGCATTTTCCTTTCCCCTAGCTTCAATGGTAACACCTCCTCTCTTCAGGCTAACGCCAGACATTACCAACCCAGTCCTCCCATCCACATTCACACCAGGAAAATATTTGGTCTCTGCAGTCCTTTGTATTCAACCGTTGGCGTCGCTCATCACTCCCTGTGCTTGACACATCCAACCCATTGTCTTGTATGTTGATGACATGTTGTTTGTGGGTAACAACAAGGTGATGATTAAGGAGCTTAAGACTCTAATTTTTGGCACATTTGATATGAAGGATTTCAAGGTTGAAAAATATATTCTTGGGATGGAGAACAATAAAGATTGAGTTCACATAAATCTTTGGCTAAGTCAAAGTAAGTATGTTGATAATATTTTGTAGAGGTTTAATGTACATGATTGTAAACCAGTAAATATTCCATTTCAGTTGGTACTAGGTTGAATTTAGATATGTGTCCTAATTTTGATGATGATTTTGAAGAGATGTATAACATTCCTTATGTTGTCACCAATAGTTTAATGTATGCAATAGTTTGCACTAGACTAGATATAGCCCAAGCAGTCAGAGTTTTGAGCAATTTTATGTCTAGCCCTAATAGAGAGCATTTGACTTTTGTTAATAGGGTGTTTAGATATTTGTGTGGTACTTGATATTACTATTTGGTTTATCATGGTACTGATGATGTGGATAAGTTTTTGGACATACAAGGTTTTGTTGATTTAGATTGGGTAGGTGACTTGGACAATTGAAGGTCCACTAGAGTGGTTATATTTATACTTTGTTTGGAGGTGCACTGAGTTGGATGAGTAAGAGGTAGCCTCTAGTTGCATTGTACACCACTAAAGAAAAGTATATGGCAGCTACACATGCTTCTAAGGAGGTAGTTTGGTTACAAAGACTTGGTAATGGTATTGGTTTTGATTGCAGAACTATGAGGATTAGATGTGCCAATCAAATGCCATATGTTTAGCTAAAAATACTATGTATCATGCTCGTACTAAGCATGTTTATGGTTAAAATCACTTTGTGTAGAAATGGTTGAGAAAGGTAAAGTTTTAATTGATAAGGTTGACACTTTGGGTAATGTTACAAATTCTCTCATGAAGCCAATGACCATGAATAAGCTCTCTTGGTCAAGGAAGGCCATGGGCCTTGATCACTGTACTTAATTATATGTTTTATTTGTATTTCATGGATGTAATTGTAATGTATAATTTAAAGTGGAAGAATGTAGGATAGGTGACATTATAATTGCTATCCTAAGTTGATTTATGTGTCTCCACGTTCTTTGGAAAGTGTTCTAGGGGACATGAGGGACAAAATATTTATTATTTATTTTCCTATGATAAATTGTAATTGCATTCAAAGAGGTGGACCCATTATAGTGGAAGTTATAAAGCATCTTGGGAGAATATTCCTCTTGGGCATCTAGATTTTTGGGTTGGGACCACATGAGTGTGCATGTCCTTGCATGTTTTACATGCTCTTGCATAGTTGGGCACCCAAGTTTGCATTTTGGTGCATTTTCATGCATGTAGTTGTTGGAGCCAAAAGAGCGTTATGTAGCACTCAAGTTTGACTAATTTTGATTGGTTGTGGGTTAGGCACCCATGTGAAGGCCATGTGATAAATTAATATTGTATTCCATGTTTATGGGTTGTACACTAAGGGCGGCATGGGTTTTTCCAATTGGTGTTTCTTGTTGTTTTGGGATACCATTTGTGGTATTCTCTCCCACAAACTTCTATATATTGGAGCCTTCAGATGGTGGTTTAGTATGAGTTCTTTACAGGTTGCCAAAGCGACGAAGTGCTACCGAATTACAATGAGGATTATTGTATTGGTGTACTTCTTTGAAGATTTATACAAACATTGGATCTCTTTGGGTGTGGATTTTTTTCCTGCAAGATTTTCTCCACGTATATATTTTGTGACTTGTGTTTTTGACTTGTGGTATTGCAAAAAAATTCTTTCATTGTTAAAATTATCAATGACAATCATTTTATGTTTATCTTGAACATATAATTTTAGATTTTCAATCACTTTAATAAGTTCATACTGTTGCAAGTTATACCTTCATTATCCAACATGTTATAATGCAATCACATTATGTCTATTATAAAAAATAATAATAATAGAGGTTGAGCTCATTTGAATTTGACTCCAAGTGCTACTACAATAATGGGTTACACTTTCTGGGACATCCTGATCTTGCTGAAATCACATATTTTTAGAAAATATAATGATTTAAGACTTGAAAGGTTCCATTTAAAGTATTTTAATTGAAGAGGGTTTGATCAAACCCCCTTAGATCAAACCCTAATAGTTTTAAAAAATACCTATAACAGAGTCTCCTCTACACCTATCAAAATGTTGATTAAAAACCACTTTTGATTTACCTTATGCGGGATCAAATGAATTCATTTAAAAATTATGTTTTGTAAGTATGTAGTCCTTACTACAATTTTCCCAAAAAGTATAATTTTAAATATATTTAATTTGATTATATATTTATTTTTTATTTCTTGTGAATGTAGGTTTTTCACCAAAAATCAAGCTCTTTGTTCTACACATGTGGAAAATTAGAGATTACCCAATTTTTTTTTGAAAAATATCTATGCTCTTGGTATTGATGTCCTTGATCCAACAAAAAAAAAGAATTTCAATATACACAAAAAAAGTTATGTGTTATACAATAAACCTATGTCTAAATTGTAATTGATTTGACTTCAAAACTTAATTAAGAAAAAATATTCAATAAAACACTATGAAACCAAATGAAAGAGCTAGATATCATAGTTACAAATTTAAATTCAAAAAAATTATAATTTTATCCTTCATAGAAAAAAGCTATGTGTTATACAGTAAACATCACTTTAAAAATGTTGTTTACTGTTAAACATAGTTATCAAAGGAGATGGAAAAATAAATGCAATTTGATTCCAAAATTTGTTTAAAATATATATTTAGAATCTACAAACAAAATGTCACAAATCACTAGTTTGCATCATCTTCAAATTCCTCATGGTTTAGCAGCTATAGGTGTTTGAAAGTGAATATTTAGTTTAAAAAGTTTAGTTCAATGTCAAGTTTGGCCAAAAAGTGCAACCCACTATTGTGGGATCACCCTCTCTATCTTTGCAACAATCAAATCTGATCAAGGAATTGTGTGAACACATTTGACAATAACCCTTTGATAGTTGTGTTGAGGCATAAAATTGCACCCTAGTGCAATTTCCCATAATATACCCCTACCTTAGCCTTATAACATTGATAATGCAAAAATATGCCACCTTAAACCTTTTGTCTTATTCATGCTTTGGTATTTTTGTTGGTGGAGGGAATTTCATCAAGGACACTTCCACACCACGTAGACATCTATGCATCATGTGGATGTACCTGATACATTCCCGGGTCAATGGATGTTGAGGCTTTATGTTTCATGGCATACACGAATTGGAATGTCTCCTACAACCACATACCTACCTGAAAATGTTCATTTTGCCTCCATATCCTCATTAAGAACTCATTCTTTCATAGAATTCTCTCTCCAAATATCTCTCACACTCTACACTTCACTCTTGAAACTCCACTTCACTCTCTCCATTCTCGCTTCTTTCTACATTTCTTTCTTGCAAGTTTCAAGCTATTGGCACTACGTTCTTTCACATCCGTCTTGCACCTTCAAAGCTACCATCCTTCCTTTCAGTTTCTCAAGCTTGCCAAAGGGAGTGTAACACTTTATTATTGTCATTTCATTGCATTTTTAATATTATAGATAGAATTTAAATTGTCTCTGCTTTCTATACATTATGTCTACTTATTTTCTTTATCATTTTCTCTCTATTGTGGTCTAATAGCTATCCATGGAGGTGAAAAAACCAAAGTGAGGGTTTAACTGAGGCAAACTCGAAAACATGGCCCCAACATTTTTTTCATCTTCATGTGTTTAGGTAATTTGTTCTTGTGGATCTTGTGGGAGGATGGACCACCCATAAGTTGGATTTATACTACCCTTGCTTATCATTTCATCATAATCTATTTATCTTCTAAGCTATAGTATTTTTCTTGTTATAGTTATTTTATTTTATGTATTAGCAACATTCTATCATTTCCATTAAAACTATCAGATTAAGGTTTTTGGGTTTTGAGCATGCTCCACAAGTTTCAGACTATAGAATTTGTTCTTGATTCGTACTAGACACCAACACATCCATGAGATGACAACACATCATTCTATCATTTGAGTTCCGCACTGATGTCCTCTAACCAAGACCCAGTTAGTCTGTAGTCCAAGACCTCTGTGGACTACTCACCCGATTCTCGAAATCCTCCATCCTTGAAAATATAAACAGAGTCTAGTTTGTCCTTCCTTCGCTACCCCATTTTTCTACCTTTGTCATTGAGGTGACTAAGGGTAATTCACTCACTTTAGACCTAGTTTATATTGGGACTTGGGAGTAGAAAATCCCTTCACATTTTGGTGAACTTGATGTGGACCTTCCATCTCCTGCTCTTTGATTAAAAAAAAAATATTCTCTCATGTCTAGGGTGTATTGTAGATAGTGCATTATGAATATTTTATGAGCTTTACAACCCGATATACAACCTCCAACCACATTGTACGAAGAATTCTTCAAAACATTAGAATGGGATCTAGAAGGTATAGTCCCCCTCAAACTGGTCCTAATTTCGAAGAGTTGTTTGAGGAGTCTCTATCGGTTTCTCTTCTCTTTTTGGTGAGGTAGAAACTCATGTTCCTACCCCTTGTCTCACCCTCTATTTCTTTCATGGAGGATGATGTTGCTCTCAGGATTCTTGCAGAGAAAATCTATTCCCTAGATATGAGACTCAAGGAGCTTAAGATATTTGTGGCACAAGATGATAACTTTTCCCAAATGGCTCCTATCATTGAGCAATTAAGAACCATGTTGGGTAAGGATTGGAGAGGCATAGAGATTCTTTGAGGGATAAAAGATATTGTAGATACCCATGTCCCTACCTACACCTCTAACTTGACTATTACTCAAGAACGTGGCTCAGAGATAATTGGAAAATAGTTGAATGTCTTGATGTTCAGGGTATCAATGTGTATGGCACACATGGGTCCTTATAATAATACCAACTCCATACTTGAGTAGAGAAATACAATTAAAGTAAATAAGGTTCCTTTGGGTTTCAACTACTATACACCTGAAACTCAAAGTATCCATGGTTTTTTCTATAGTGTTGATGCCTCTATAGGCACTAGATCTAAGGGATCTATCAATGCGGGTGTTGGAGGTTCTTCTAGAGGTCCCTTTGGTCATACTTTATCCTTTGATCATGTGCTCAATTCTCTACTACATAACATGGGGCGCATGCAAAATTAGTTGGAAATTTTGACCAATTCCTCTCAACCTATGTTCCAACCTTTCCATCATCATAGTCCTCTTTCGATTTCCATTCTGAACACTCCTATCCCTTAGGGGGTGGAGATTCCAAATTTTTAAAAGTACAATGACTATGGGGACTCATGGACACATGTCTCATCCTTTAACGTGTTATGTACTAATTTCTTTCATAATGATGCTTTGTTGACCAAGCTATTCTAGCATTCTCTCAAGGATTCTGCTATGGAATGGTATTATGCTTTACTTGATAATTATATTTTCTTTTTTGACCAACTATTCAACCAATTTATCTAATGTTTCTAGGCCCATATTGGGCCAAAGATTGTCTTCAATGATCTCATTCAGTGTAAGCAGGGAACCCACGAGAAGTTGACTAACTTTATAGCTTAGTATCACGCTAATTTTTCTTAGATTTCCTATCCTTTTCCTAACTTCGATGTTTAAAATGTGCTCATTGGGAACTTGCAACATTCACTACAAGAGAATTTTATTTTGATGAAATATCCTTCTTTCACGCATTTCTGTGTCGCTTTGAGAGAATACAACCAAGAGATTATTCAATACAGGGATTCATCCTCATGCTCTCGCTAGGACAGTGGATTAGTTGTGTCTGTCTCAAGTAATAAGAAGGCCATGGCTAACATGGTCTTTGTTCCTTCAAATAAAAAAAATACAAATAAAAACATAATTTTTATTAAGTTATCATAATCATACACTAATGTCCTATAAAAATTATTAAAAGATAAAGTGATAACATTACCTGAGATTCAACCATTGTCCAAGCTATATCTTGAATGGTACAACTCTGAAAAGCTTTTCCAATTTCATCAAGTTGTTGGGCATGATACCAAAAGATGTGTCTACCTACATCACATGATTCAAGACTGCATCGATGATGAGACCATCTATCTTGATGGAGGAAAGAAAAATTATATTAAATTTGTAGCCAAGCCTAACAACTAACTATAGATATACATAGATCCATTCCCATCACACTCTATGAACTTGGTCACTCCTTCATCTTCTTTTTATTCTACTCCATCTAAATACGTGAATGTGGTCTCATTCAATCATATTCCCCCTACAAAATATGTGAGTATAGTTCTTGATATTAAATTTACCTCACATGATCTATCTTTGAACAAGGAGCCCTCTTTGTTGTATTTTACTGCCTGGATCAATGGTAACATCATGACTAGTGTTATAGTTGATCCGTTGAGCTAAGTGAACATTATCATGGAGGAGGCTTTGCTTATTAACAACTTGCACAAAGACAAGTATGATGAGTCGCAGGCCACACTTTGTACTCATGATGGGTTTTTTATCACCCCAATGGGCTCTATTTATTTGTTAGTGTTAGTTGGTCCTAAGTCCGTGGATGTTCCATTTGTTGTGAACCTAAAACCAGACTTATTTAGAGAAAGTTTTGGAATTCTATGGCTAGCCTCTATGAATGCAATCACTTCTGTAATCCATAAATTTATGAAGTATCCCCACGAGGGTACCATGCACGTTGTCCAAAACACTAGATACAAGCCAATGGTAGCACGTGGGAGCTTCTCTCTCGACCATTTTTGGCCTGCCCTAGTTAGAACTCTCCCTCCTAGGAGAGATCTCTTGTATTGGGCTTATTTTAGGTATAAGACTGGGGGCTTGGTGCTGAAGGTGGTTTTCCTTTGTCAAACTATGTTGTTTCTTTGAAGGCTTTCGTACATGCATAGAAGCAGGCTTCATCCTCCACCCTTGCAATGGGGAAGGACAAGTTTGCTCTTTCCCCCAAGCCTTCTCCTTATAGTTCCTCTATTCCGTCTTTTGTGCCTCCTAATTCTACTTCTTAGCCCTTGGTAGTGTCTTTTGTTTCTTCTCTTGTTCCTGCCGTAGGAAAGGAAAAGTCACCTATGCTACAAAAGTTGAAGCCCCAGGTCTTCCAGCTTCCTGTTCTTCCCACAGTGCCCAAATCCACCTTGTATGGGAAAGGGAATTTTTTTTGTGGGTTCATTACTACGTCTTGGCCTCCACCTGCTCTTCTGCCTGCCTTTAGCATAGGGCATGGGAAGAGGCCCCATACCAAGACGCCTCTCTCTATTTATGCTTCTAAATCTCTTGATCCTCCTACTACTCCTAAGGAGTATCCCCTTCCACTGGTGACGGTTGTAGAGGTTGCTCCTATGGTAGAGCAGGAGCCCTCAACATCTTCTCAAGTCGTGCCTTATAGTGCTCATAGCTAACATAATCGACTTGCACATGAGCATAAGCACCAGTGAAAGGCTATAGAAAAGGAGAATGCAACTTTGCAAAAGAGTGGAGAGGAGTCTATTGTTTCTACTCATGCTTCTTCTATTGTTCCTTCTACCCTTTCCTTTTCTTTTGCTTCAGTTCCCATCACTTCCATTCTTCTTCTAGCTTCATCGATGGATCCTGATGAACCTCACCCCAAAAGGGTTCAGGTTTTCATCACTCCTTCGGTAGATCCTCCACTTATCACCTCTTTTCCCAATATTCCTCCTTTTTTGTAGCCTGTGGACATGCCTCATTCAAAGGGGGTGTCCTATTTGGCAACATCTCCTTTTTCTAATTTTTCTTCATCTATGGAGATTCTGCATCCTCTTTTGAAGCACAAGCTTAAGGATGACCTCACTTCAAGTGAGGGTCATAATAAATCCTCATCTCTTGTGGAGTCTTGTTTTTCTTTCACTTGTATCATCCTTGTGATGAAGGAAACCCCCATGTGTCTAGAGTTAGTCATTGCTCCTCTTCTTGAGGTTAGTTGTTACTCTCAGGTGTCCTATCCTCCACCTACTCAGTTGACACATGGCACTCCTATCAAGTGCATGTTCAACTCAATGGAGGACATCTCGACTCTAGCATCGATCTTTGAGAGATCACTGACCCTAGTCTCATAGGAGCTTGGAAAAGAGGACCTTGTTGGGACCTCTTCCTTGGCCCTTGTCATAGGTGAGTCAACTAGTACAACCCTTGTTATCCCTCCTCTTCAAGATTGTCCTCCTTCCCCCTATAATGATCTATATTGGGAGCAAGATGACTTGCTCAAGTACTGAGATTAGGGTGGTACCTCTTCTACATTTGTAGATTAGATTTGTGTGCTTGCTTATATTCCCTCATACTTTTTTGTGTGTTTTTTCTCTTTCCTAGAGGACCCTTGCTACCCTTGTTAGTCCTTACTATAGAAAATGTTGATAAATCCAAGGCTTTGATAAAGGGATTTAAATTTAAGAGGGAAATCATGAACAAGGATTTGGAAGAATGCCCCATAATTGAGAAGGATCTGGGTGGCATTTCAATAGGTTGTATTTTATTATTGGAGGTAATACAGGTAAATCCCTTAGTAGGAATTTTATAAAATTGGATTTAATGAAGCAATGGTGGAAATAAATTTTCATTCATGTTGAGGATGGTAATATTGCTGAGGATCATTTGGAGAATGTTGCTATGTATGTTAGCATGATGCATAAATTCTAGGAGTCCAAGCTGGACTGGGATAATGTGATAAAGAAATATGAAGTTGTAGTGGCTTCTACCACTTATAGAATTAAAATTATTCCAATACCCATCCAGGAGGAGTTAAATAATATTTTACATAAATTCTAGGAGTTTACAAGGAGGAAAAAGGGACATAATAGGATGACCTGTCCTTGAAGTCAATGAAAATCATTTTTGGAGATCAAAGGACAGCCTCGGTGACCTAAGAATCCATTCCAAAAATATTTTATTTCAAATGAAAATGGCATTTAATGTAGAAAATGGGATTTTGATGTTTTTAAATATTAAATTTAAATGTCCATTAGAATCACATGAGCCCGACCTATTTTGGTTAACCTAATTAGGGAGCCCAGTTTGATGTAATCTTGGTCATTAATTTAGAAACCCTAAACTTATGATGAACTCTATAAATATGAGGTTTTCCCCCATTTTACAATTGGATCTGGAATTGTTGTAAACATTTTTGGGGCTAATACAAGAAGAATACATTGATTCTGGGTATTCTATTCTTTGTTGCTTCATATTATTGCATGGTTCCTATTTTCTAAGTTATTTGAGTTATTTGAGTTGTTTAGTTTTATGTTCATTCATACCATTTGTATTTTACTAATTGTAAGTTACAGTGTATGGTTAGTCTAAGCCATTTTAATGCAATAGTTCAACTGTGGATGTTTATTCATATTATGCCAAAATCTGGGTATGTGTTTAAATGATTTATAGTCTAAAAATATTTTAAATTGTTTTGAATATTGCACCATTTCTGTGGAGTTGTAGGGCTTTCCTTGATTAGAAAAAGATAGGTTTATTGGGTATTTTTCTGCCTAAAATGTTGGTTATTTGCATGATTGCACTTAGGTTTTTTTAAAATTAGATATCCTCTGAAACCCTTGAATCTTTTGCTATTTCTTTGAATCTATGTTAGTTTTAGGATAAAAGCATCATCTAAATTGCTATATCTAATGAATAGAGAGCATTTTCAGATTTTCAAATGTGGAATATAGTTAGGGTTTACATTTATCTTTAGATTTCATAAAACCCTCATTTGAGTCTTATAGTTTCTAGTCATTGTTCCCATAAATGCCCTTTGTGATTACCAAAAAATCATATTAATGATTGAGTTGTTTTGCATCATCAAGACCTGACATCCAAAACCTTGGGGTTGTTTTCTAATATTTTTTTGAACAAAATCACCTTTCAAATCAGAGTTCTTACAAGATCAACATCTTAACCACCAAAAGAAGAAAGGAAAGGGAGGTGAAAAGGGTTTTCAGGGAAAAAGAAATAGGAGGAAGAATTCGCAGCCTTCATCAAAATAGAGAAAGATCAAGTAGAGGAAAAATTTGTAGCCTTCATCAAAATAGAGAAAGATCAAGCAAAGAAAAGAATTGAGAAGGAAGGAAACACAACAAGTGGCCAACATGAGTAAATAAGGGGATGAAAATAACAAGAAGGTGGATGAACCTGTACCTCCTGTTCATAAAAAAGTTATCAAGGTAACTTTCCTAGAGCATATGATTCAACCACAAATCTTAGATCTCAGGGAAAAAACACTTATTTAGGTGATCCCACAATAGTGGTTTACAATTTTTGGCCAAACTAGACACTGCAATTATTATTTTCAACTAAATCTTCACATTCGGGCACCTATAGCATCTAAACCGTGAGAAATTTGAAGATGATGCAAACTAGAGTCTCATCACATTTTGTTTGTAGATTCTAAAAATATAATTTTTAAAATTTTGGAATCAGATTGCACTTCTTTATCCATCTCCCACGAAAACTGGTTTTTTTCATAAAACAACATTTTTAAAAAGTGGCGCTCACCGTATACAACATAACTTTTTTTGTATGAAGGATAAAATTCTATTTTTTTTGAATTTAGATTTGTAACTACGATATCTATCACTTTCATTTGGTCTCATAGTTTTTATTGAATATTTTTTCCTTAATCAAGTTTCAAAGTCAAACCAATTGCAATTCAGACATAGGGGGACTATATACAACATAAATTTTTTTGTATTTATCGAAATTCAATTTATTTTTTTAATGGATCAAGGACATCAATACCCAACACAGACATATTTTTAAAAATTCTATTTTGATAATTTTCTATTTTTCCACATGTGCAAAACAAAGAGCTTGATTTTTGATGAAAAACCTATGTTTAATAAAACTTAAAAACACATACATAATAAAAGAAGAACATATTAAAATTATATTCGTTGGATAGTTCGTTCCAAGGACTACCATCTTCTTGTTGGGTCTGTGAAGTCTCCTCCATTTTCATCCTCAACCCGAGCTTCAAAGGGCAAAAATCTCGAGTCTTTTTGTGTCAAAGGGTGGGAAGGTGGGAAAAGCGGGTTCGGTCGAACCAGGGTTCTATCGAACCCCCTTTCCACAATGGGAAACACGGGTTCCCACATGCAAAGTGGTTTTCCTGAACCTTGGTTCAAGCGAACCCATTTTGGGTTCTTTCGAACATTGAGTTCGCTCGAACCCCTCAAAATGATTTTTTTTGCATGGGTGAGGTTTTTGGAAGTTTTCCTTCCTCACTCGAATTGTAAACCAATTTTGTGGGTTCACCCATCTGTATGTTCTGGAACCTTACACTGGATTTAGAAGATTTAAAGAATATAATCTTTGACGAATGGGAAGGGGCTATTAAATTATTTTATATAGATCATACCAAAGGCATCTTTATTGTGTTGTTTTCCAATAAAACATTTAAAGAGGAGGTTTTCAAAGTTATGTCATGGTCATATCAAGGTTCAGGCCTGTACATGCAAAACTGGACCCCAAATTTTAAATTTGAGGAATTTGTTGTTCGTTTTGTTCCCTTTTGGTTACAACTACATGCATTACCTTTGGAGTATAGGGAGTTGGGATTATTAGATATTATGGCTAACCAGATAGGTATCTTCCTAAAGCATGATTTTCTCGTCTTTAATAATCCATCAAAATCGGTTAGGATGTTAATATTGCTTGATGCAACCAAAAAAAAGCCAAGCCACATTGAGTTGACATCTAAATTTGGCAAGTGGTTACAAGAGATAAGTTGGGAAACCTCTCAAAATATATGTGCTCAGTGTCATATGTTTGACCATTTAGTCTCAAAATGTTTGAAACATAATAGTTCACATTATTAAGTCCCTATTAAACAAAGTTGGGAACATAGCAAACTATTCTCTCAGGATTCACCAACTAAATTGCAGTCAAGTGAGGTTATTCAAGGACATAAAATCTATGAGGTTGTTCAGGGGAACCAGAATCAAATAATTCCTAGGCTTGCACAACAAGGACTAAAAGGAGGAAGGCATTCTAAAAGAGGAAAGCAATTTTCAATGTCCATAGATCTCTCTTTGTTTCTTGACTGGGTGTGGAAAAGGAATACCTCCCATGTTTTGAACATATACTCCTCATGTTTTCAAATTAATGAATACTAGTTGGATGAAGTAGTCAGAAAATTAATGTTTTAGGACGCAAAGTCATACACTTTACTTGGGAAAATTTGGAAAATCAGGGAAATAATTTGGTATCATTAAAAGACCTTTCTATTGATGCAAAATGGAATTGCTTGTTTGGAATATCACAGATTAATAAGATTGAAGAGGCAAAATTAGAAATGTTAGCTAAAGAGATTTTGCTTTCGATGGGCTCAGAAGTAATTGAAGAGATAGTAGATGAAGTTTTAAAAGAAGTTTCCCTCTAGGATTGGGATAATAGTGAAGACCAAATGGGGCTTCTGGGGGTTTGGTGGCCCTTTGGAACCAAAATTTAATCTCTGTGGTATCTTGTAGAAGTGAGAATAACTGGAAATTGCTGGAAGTAGTCAAATTTGATCTCAAATTTTGGTTGTTTAATATTTATGGTCCATCGTCCACATTGGAAAAGAAGAATATGTGGGAGCATCTCACTCAAATAATAAAAAAAATGGGAGATGAGAAAATCATTTTAGCTGGAGATTTTAATGCTATTACGTCATTGCAAGAAAATATTGGCGACATTATTCCTCCACCTAAAGTAATAGCATATTTTAATACATTCATCAACACTAATGCATTGAGAGATATCATTCCAGCTAAGGGTAAGTATGCATGGACCAATAGAATAAAAGACTTCCTCCAAATAGCAGTTAGATTGGATAGATACCTTATTTCTTCAAACTGGTTCAATTTTCACCATCATTTTATGTCTGAGATCTTTCCTTTTATAGATTCTGATCACTATGCAATTTATCTCAGTGTTTCAAATGTATTTGCCCCAGCTTTCAAATCTTCTTTTAAGTTTGAAAGTATGTGGATAAGAAACCCTAATTTTGTGGAATTGATTCATCAATGGTGGATTTCTACCCCTTATGAGCAAGGAACATTGATGTTTCGGTTGTGTAGAAAATTGATGTATATTAAACAACAACTTGTGAAATGGAACAAGGAATTTTTAAAAAATGTCTTCCACTAGAAAGAGGTAGTGCGAAAGGAATTGGAAATTGTACATGAAAAAATTATTCAAAAGGGATTGGATGTGAATCTATATGAAAAAAAAAGAGTTTGCAGGAGGAATGGGAAGAATAGTGTGCAAGAGAGGAAGCTTACTGGAGGCAAAAATCAAGGGAATTATGGTTGAGGGAGGGTGACCAAAATACTAAGTATTTTCATGTCTCCGTTCAAATTAAAAGGGTTGTTAAGGTTGTCCAATCTGTACAGGAGATCCCAACAGGTAATTGTCTCACTAAGGAAGAAGATATAAGAAGAGAATGCATTAGATTTTTCTCAGTTCTTTTATCTGCACCACAAGACAAAAGTGTTCAAAATGATAAGGATGAGGAGGAATTACTGGATACCACATAGATTAACTTTGGGTTCCAAAGGGCCACCAAACCCCTAGAAGCCCCATTTGAGAAGAATAATTTTGAGTATCTCTGGGAGAATTTAGGAGTTACTGCCCCTCTTTCTTTCAACTAGATGCATAAGGATATGCATCAAACCAATGGATTTCAAGATTCATTCCTTATTCTGGATTGATGTTAGTGGCTACCTCTTAGAGGGAGTAGGTAGTGGCACTATTGGTTGTTGCAGTCAATGGGAGTAAGTGTTGCCATTGTGTAAGTGTGAAGCATGCAGATGTTGTACTTTCTTAATTATGTGAGAGGATATCAGAAAAATTAGTTGTGATTATTGTTTGATGCGGTATGTTGTGTGCTCCTAAGGGGGAGTGTGCAAAGAAGTGGAATGTGTAGGTGTGCTAAGAAGGTGTGAAGAAAAACAGTGTAGTAAAAGAAAAGGAAGTTGCAGATTAGATACATGTGTGATTGATGTCAAAGGGGGAGATATTTAACTAGAAAAACCTTATGAAGTAAGGGGGAGAAAGAGAAAGTGTTGGAAAAGATAGATGCTTATGAAAGGGAAGTAGTGTGCACTAGTGTGGAGTATGTGTTGGTGATCAGAGCTATTACTTTTGTTGTTCGTGGCTTTCCATATCATGTGTTATCATCAATGACAAAGGAGGAGATTGTTGGAAGTCTGTATAGTTTGTGTTGTCATTGATGCCAACCTTAGAATTTCTTTGATTTGTTGCATTATGTTGTCATTAGTAGTCTCACTGGTGTCAACCTCTAGTGTTACCTTGATAAGAATGTATGTAGTTGAGTTGTTGTATTGTAGTTGGTTTGGTGGTGATGAGAAAGTGTTAAAAATGATGAGATGGTTTTTGTTGTGCTTGGTTTTTAAGTGCTTTTGAGAAAAAATGAATAGAAGATGAAACAATGTAGTAAAGAGTGTTCAGTGTAGCATAATAGTGTTTTGGTTTTTTCTCTATATTTCTTTTATATTGAAGATCTGCTTGTACGATTTGAATATGTTGATCAAAAGGTGTTCAAGGGTGTTGTATCTAGATTTTCTTGTCTTGGATCATTGTGCAAAGAAAGTTGTGTTCACCAGTGTGTGAACTGTGAACACAATGTTGTCTGGGAGAAATGGTTTTTCTCCACATTTCTTTGTAGTATGGTTTTTGGTCTTGTGGATCTAAGTGTGTGCTTACGTTGATCATATCTATCTTCAATCCGATTTTGTCAAAGTTTGGTGCTCCACAAGGTTGGAATCATCAGTACAGTATGTGGAATGTTAACTGGGTGTACATGATGAATATATTCTTCAGGTGAAAGTTACATTGCGTAGGAATTTGTAAGATTTTAGGGTGTTGATGGAATATTCCAAATTGTGTTTGGATGTTGTGAGTGGTTCACAAGTCATCTTTGGATCAAAGGAAGTGTGTACTTAAATGCTTAATGGTGTTTACACAACTTTGGTCAACCTTGGGTGTTTACACTAATTGTAAAAATGCTTCGGTGTTTGTGGAAGCATGGTGTGGCATGTATGTATGGATTTAGGTCTGAGTTAAGATTTGAGGTGGTTTGCTTTCATTCCTCTCCACCACAATAATGCTTAGTGTCAACCTAATTTGTATTTGCATGGTTGAGATGCATAATCGACCTTGTAAATTATTTTCAAGGTCGAGGATGGTATGTATATATATATGTGTGTGTGTGTGTTGGGTTGTTGGAGGATCAGTGTGTGAAGTGTGTGTGATGCAAATTATGATTTGAACTGAGAAGTGAAATGAGAGCTTTAATGACTAGGACTATTGGAAGTTGTGAGCAGAAGGTGTCTACATTCTTCAAAGAGAGTGTGAATGTATTGGTGGTGCAGTGGTGGAACTTTTATGTTGCTTTCAGATGGATTTATCATTGTAACAATCTTCTATCTTCTATTCTATAATCTGGTAGTGAGCCCTTCGACAATGAGCCTATTGTACTCAGTGTTGCAGTTACTTTATATTGTGAGCTAATCCTCACTATGGTTTTTTTCTTCTTAATTTTTCCATGTAAATCTAGTGTTTTTTTTGTGTATGGTGTTGATGTGTTGTTGTTTCTGTTATTTAATTTCATGCTAAATTAGTATATCAAATTAAGGGTTAATAAGGATTTGAATATTAATGAGGGTTTTGATATTTTAATGAAGAATTGATTCACCCCCCTCTCAGTTGTCTTGTGCATTCAACAAAGTGGATATGAAGGCTTGTTGGAACGCTCCACATTCCTCCAAATGTGAAGATTTTTCCATCCGGTTGTATGGATATTCTCAGTGATGACTAATGTATACTACATTAAAGACTCAAGTGGTTTGGTGCTCTACAAGTTTTGTTTTCATATAACAGTGTTACACTTGATTTTGGATGCTTATTCTTTAACAAAACATATGTTTGATTACTTGCACGACTAGAAGATGATAAAGATCAGTGGTATGTGTTTTTGCATACACTCTACATGTTTCATAGTACCTCAAATTTGAAGCACATGAATATCTTTCTTTTTTCTATTATCACACAAATGATTCAAGTCTCTTTGTGAAGATATACTTTTGATGAGGTCGACCAAGGTATATTATTGATGTGTGCCACTAACTCAAGATTGGGCGGAGTCTAAGTGTAGAAGTTGGAGTTGAGAAGATACAACACCACAGAAGCCCAGAAGATCTTTGCAAGCAAATAACCTGTTACAAGGAGAAACAAAGAGAAGCAACAAATGAAATGCTCAAGAATGTGGAGCAATGTATTCACCTGAAAATGTAAAAAAAATATATATATATATATTTTTTTCTCTGAAAACTAAAAATGTATATATCAGAGAGAATGAATTCATATGAAATACAATGGGATCAATCCTTATAAAAAGGAGATCATGCAAACCCTAATAAAACCCTAATAGGAAAAACCCTAATAGGATAACATTTAATAATTAATATAATTATTAAATGTCACTTTATGCAAACTAACGTGAAATCTTAAGAAGGGAATAAAGGTAACTTAATCAACATAATTAAGTTAAGACCTTTACTCTAACACCCCCCCTTAAGATGAGCAATAGTGCAGCTACAAACAAATGCAGAAAAGCAAAGGTAACTTCAATGCAAGAAGGAAAACATGGGTCCGGGCAGCTAGGCAAGTGCTAAACCTAAAATGCAAAGGATGTTGCCAAGTGTTCAAATCACACTTCATGTGACAACAAGAAACCCTAACCAACTACCTAGGGAATGATAACAAGATGCAGATAAGTTCTAGAAAAGACAACTCATCTTCTAGAAGAGAATCTTATCTCAACAATTTTATTGAATGATTAAATGCAACTTAGGACTAATATGATTAATTAAAACCTAAGTTAACTTATGCTAGTGTAATAATTAATTAGTTACACTAACACTAAGAAGTGTTTGTAGATGTTGTATGAGTCATGTTGACTAATCTAGGAGAGATGTAAATAATGCTTTATCATTTTTGTATATCGACAATGAAGATGTAGGATGACATGCTACAAGTTTCATAATTTATTGTTTATGGCTAACTGAATTTGTGTTTTGCAAGTGTGTAAATTATATATATATATATATAGAAGATCAAAGATGTGAAGATGTGAAGATTATTATGGAAGTGTGTGAAGAGGTATGAGTGCATGAGAAAAGCATGAGAAGATCCGCTACAAACCTAATGTGCAAAATTATTGACTATCAGTGGTTGAAGCCATAAACCAGTCATATTTTAATTGTTCTTTTTTCAATTAGCGAGTAGTAGCTTCCTTGGGTTTTAGCCCCTAAAATAAAGTCATGGATTAGTTGCTTCCTTGGGTTGTAGCCCAAAATCAAATTGTAAACTATTATTTACTTATGAGGCTAGATTAGGATAATTGCTCCTAACAACATTTCTCACTGTGGTTTTTCCTCTATGGGATTTTCCACATAAATGTGCTATTATTTGTGTTCTTGTGTGGTTGCTTGTCTTCTCTCTTGTTTTGATTAAGTGGATGGATTCTTAATTGATATAAATTAACTTCAACAATAGTTAATTGGGATTGAATTTTAAAGCATATTGATTCACCCCTCGTCTTAGTATCCTGGTGTGTTCAATAACTTGCCCCAACTCATTTGCTCATCTCCAATTAGATTATTAGTCCATATCCTTACAATCATCACCATTAAATTGTATATATACACTATAATGTGATAGTAGTATAAAATTGCCTTAAACAAAGAGAATAAATTTAATTTAATTTGTATAATATAACGTCTATTTTTTAAATCATTATATTTAAAGAAATTAATTTTATTGTAATGAATATAATTATATTTATATTAACTACTATAATTAATAATTCAACATAAACATTTATACATTATATTATACTTTGATGGATGTTCATGACCTATTCTAAATGCACTTGACATAAGTGTAAATAAGGTTATATTGTAAAAAGTTGTATGTATAGGAAATACAACCCTTAACTAAAACACATAGCATGAAAGTATTAAGGAGTCCACTAAAATGTACTATTGTGTGCTACCACTACAATGAACCCCTATGGCTATAGTTTGTACAATTTATCAATGATTTTTTATATTACATATGTGTCTACCAATAGAACTTTGCAAGTATAATTTCTAACAAAATTCCTCTATTTTGTATACTTTGATATATGTCTATATCATATTTTAAAATAATGATGCCCTCTTCCTTGCTTGCAACAAACTAACCTAACCTTATAATATATCATGTTTTATTTTATGTAAATCACATTCAATTACATATTTTTTATAAAAAAAATTCTTAATGATTAAATTTTATTATTGTAATATAATTAAAAAATAATTATAATTCATTTAATAATTCATTTTTTTTTTTAAATTTAAAATTTAAACTTAAAACCCTTTTAACATTTGGAGAAAGCTAACTCCTGGACAAAATTCACCTATGTATATAATATAGGATATGCCCCCCATACTGCATGGAGAAAAGAGCTGTGACGAAAGAGGTGGGACTCGCGACGGAAAAGGTTGTCGGACGCCTCATCCCCTGTGCCGTTTGTTGTCCTATCGCGGAGAAATCGTGTCAGCGCCAATGGGTTTTCAAAATAATTGTTTAGCATGGATGGACAAAAAGCCAAAAAAGTGGCATTCGAAACCATTATTAGAAAATATCAAAAAGCCCCGACGAGGTCCCATTTTCTGCATTTTTGGACAACAATGTTTTGGTGGATAGCGAGGGCAAGAGTTGCAGGCATGCAAAGCTCATTTAGGTACATGTATCCCCTCTGTGTATGTGCCATTTTTCCATGAACATTGAAGAAACGAATGACCATTCGTTGCAGGGTTTTCATTTTGTGATTTTCAGTTGGGGGTTTTAGTTTTTTGTCTCCTCCCGTCTGTTGGTTTTAAAATTTTGGGGTTGCCGAATAAAATAGATGACAACCCATCATGGAAATATGAGTGAAATAACCGAATAAGGTTTACAGAGACCACAAACTATTGTAAAAATCACATAAATCCCAGCACGCCACCATTGTTCACATTCTTATTTTTAATTTTGCAAGGTTTTCGTTGGGAAACTATTTAGTTGAAATGCAGGTCTGATAATGTTTTTTTGTGTCGAGGGTTTTGAAATTTTTGTTTCATTTCCTCCCTGTATGCTGGTTTTCAAATTTTTCCATTTTTGAATGAAATAAGTGACAACCCATTGTAGAAATATGAGTGAAAATACTAAATAATGTTTATAGAAAGCAAAATCTGTGGGTTCTGCAATCAAATGCTATATTTCAAAAATCATGTAAAACCCAGAATGTCGCCATTGTTCACATTTTTTTTCAGAATGGACAAAAAAGCGCAAAACGTGGCATTCGAAATCATAATTTGGAAATAGCAAAAATCCCACATCACATCCCATTTTTGCTGCCATTTTATACATTGTTGTTTTGGAAAACACATTGTCTCCTAAAACTCGGACTATTGTAAAACCCACTGTTTCAGGCATCTGGTGATCTCCGCACTACGATGTTTCCTCATGTTATGTATGTATCCACATATGTTCTTATGTATTTTCTTCATGTGTTTTTCATTGTGCATAGGTGAATTTTGTCTAGGAGTTAGTTGAAATGCAGGTCTAATAATGATTTTTTGTGTGGAGGGTTTTGAAATTTTTATTTTGTTTCCCCCCCGTATGCTGGTTTTCGAATTTTGCCATTTCCTAATGAAATAAGAGACAACCCATTGTAGAAATATGAGTGAAATTACTGAATAATATTTATAGAAAGCATAATCTGTGGGTTCTGCAATGAAATGCTATATTTCGAAAATCATATAAAACCTGGAATGTCGCCATTGTTCGCATTGTTTTTTGGAATGGATAAAAAAGCGCAAAATGTGGCATTCAAAATCATAGTTTGAAAATAGAAAAAAGCCCACATCACATCCCATTTTTGCCACCATTTTATACACTATTGTTTTGGAAAACACACTGTCTCCTAAAACTCAAACTATTGTAAAACCCATTGTTTTAGATGTTTGGCGGTCCTCGCACTACAATGTCTCCTCATGTTATGTATGTATCCACATATGTTCTTATGTATGTTTTTCACATGTTTTTCAATGTGCATAAGTGAATTTTGTCTAGGAGTTAGTTGAAATGCAAGTCTGATAATGATTTTTTTTGTGGAGGGTTTTGAAATTTTTATTTTGTTTCCTCCCTGTATGTTGGTTTTTGAATTTTTCCATTTCCGAATGAAATACGTGACAACCCATTGTAGAAATATGAGTGAATTTACTATAGAAAGCATAATTTGTGGGTT
This sequence comes from Sequoiadendron giganteum, assembly GCA_007115665.2. Taxonomy (NCBI): domain Eukaryota; kingdom Viridiplantae; phylum Streptophyta; class Pinopsida; order Cupressales; family Cupressaceae; genus Sequoiadendron; species Sequoiadendron giganteum. The sequence goes on along the minus strand of CM021102.1, from coordinate 42,633,350 downwards.
CTGCAATGAAATGCTATATTTCAAAAATCATGTAAAACCCGGAATGTCAACATTGTTCGCATTGTTTTTCAGAATGGATAGAAAAGCGCAAAACATGGCATTCGAAATTATAATTTGGAAATAGCAAAAAGCCCACATCACATCCCAGTTTTGTCGCCATTTTATACACTATTGTTTTGGAAAACACATTGTCTCCTAAAACTTGGACTATTGTAAAACCCACTATTTTAGGCGTCTAGCAGTCCCCGCACTACGATGTCTCCTCATGTTATGTATGTATCCACATATGTTCTTATGTATTTTTTTCATGCGTTTTTCAATGTGCATAGGTAAATTTTGTCTAGGAGTTAGTTGAAAGCAGGTCTGATAATGATTTTTTTGTGGAGGGTTTTGAAATTTTTGTTTTGTTTCCTCACCATATGCTGGTTTTCGAATTTTTCCATTTCCTAATGAAATAAGCAACAACCCATTTTAGAAATATGAGTGAAATTACTGAATAATGTTTATAGAAAGCAAAATCTGTGGGTTTTGCAATGAAATGCTATATTTCAAAAATCATGTAAAAATTGAAATGTCGCCATTGTTCGCATTGTTTTTCGAAATGGATAAAAAAGCGCAAAACATGACATTCGAAATCATAATTTGGAAATAGAAAAAATCCCACATCACATCCCATTTTTTTCGCCATTTTATACACTGTTGTTTTGGAAAATACGCTGTCTCCTAAAACTCAGACTATTGTAAAACCCACTGTTTCAAGTGTCAGGCAGTCCCTGCATTATGATATCTCGTCATGTTATGTATGTATCCATGTATGTTCTTATGTATGTTTTTCATGCGTTTTTCAATGTGCATAGGTGAATTTTGTCTAGCAGTTAGTTGAAATGCAGGTCTGATAATGATATTTTGTGTGAAGGGTTTTGAAATTTTTGTTTTGTTTCTTCCCCGTATACTAGTTTTCAAAATTTTCAATTTCCTAATGAAATAAGTGACAACCCATTGTAGAAATATGAGTGAAATTACTTAATAATGTTTATAGAAAGAAAAACCTGTGGGTTTTGCAATGAAATGCTATATTTCAAAAATCATGTAAAACTCGGAATGTCGCCATTGTTCGCATTATTTTTCGGAATGGATAAAAAAGCTCAAAATGTGGCATTCGAAATCATAATTTGGAAATAGCAAAAAGCCCACATCACATCCCATTTTTGTTGCTATTTTATACACTGTTGTTTTGGAAAACATACTGTCTCCTAAAACTCGGACTATTGGAAAACCCACTATTTCAGGCATATGGCGGTCCCCACACTATGATGTCTCGTCATGTTATGTATGTATCCACGTATGTTCTTATGTATGTTTTTCATGCATTTTTCAATGTGAATAGGTGAATTTTGTCTAGGAGTTAGTTGAAATGTAGGTCTGATAATGATTTTTTGTGTGGAGGGTTTTGAAATTTTTGTTGTGTTTCCTCCCCGTATGTTGGTTTTAGAATTTTTCCATTTCCTAATGAAATAAGTGACAACCCATTGTAGAAATATGAGTGAAATTACTGAATAATGTTTATAGAAAGCATAATCTATGGGTTTTGCAATGAAATGCTATATTTCAAAAATCATGTAAAACCCGGAATGTCGCCATTGTTCGCATTATTTTTCAGAAGGGATAAAAAAGAGAAAAACGTGGCATTAAAAATCATAATTTGGAAATAGCAAAAATCCTACATCACATCCCATTTTTGCCACAATTTTATACATTGTTGTTTTGGAAAACACACTATCTCCTAAAACTCAAACTATTGTAAAACCCACTGTTTCAGGCGTCTGGTGGTCCCCGCACTATGATGTCTCGTCATGTTATGTATGTATCCATGTATGTTCTTATGTATGTTTTTCATGCATTTTTCAATGTGCATAGGTGAATTTTGTCTATGAGTTAGTTGAAATGCAGGTCTGATAATGTTTTTTGTGTGGAGGGTTTTGAAATTTTTGTTTCATTTCCTCCCCGTATGCTGGTTTTCGAATTTTCTCATTTCCAAATGAAATAAGTGACAACCCATTGTAGAAATATGAGTGTCTGTGTGAAGAAAGTTTTGGGATTTTGATAGTAGGAATGTAATGATACTCTTTGCATTTCATTTGAGCCTGCGGAGAAAGCAAACTCCTAGACATAATTCACCAATGTATATAACATATTATATATAACATAATATATATATAACATTGCATTTTATTTGAGCCTGCGGAGAAAGCAAACTCCTGGACAGAATTCACCAATGTATATACATATTATATATGTTATATCGCCCCCCATACTGAATGGACAAAAGAGCCGTGATGGAAAAGGTGGCTGGATGGAAGGAACCCGTGATGGAAAAGGTGGTCAGATGGAAGGAAAGACTTGATGGTTGGACGCCTCATCCCATCTTTCATTTCCTACCCTATCGTTGGGATAACATTTCAGCGCCGATGGGTTTTCAAAACAATTGTTCGGCGTGGATGGACAAAAAACCCAAAACATATCATTGAAAACCATTATTTGCAAATAGAAAAATGAGGTGCCAAGAATGTAATTAAATTGGAAAACAGTTGGTATTATGATACTTGCAAGGCATAGTGTTGTTATAGATGGTTTGCAGTGTCAAAAAACACACTATCCCATTTGAGTTAGTTCGTTATGAAGAGATTTATTTCGTTACTCCAAGAATGTAATGTAGTCCACTTTCAAATTTTGGAACAACTCTTTGATACAGTCCAAATGTCATTTCGGTTTCTCTATCTGATTGGAACAAATAAAATGCTTGCATTATTTGTAGTGTTGGAAAACACACTGTCTCTTCTCACTTGCAGAGGGTTTTAGAACAATATATGCATTGCTTGTTTCTTAACACCTAGGGTTTTCCAACATGCATTCTTACTAAACATAAACAATGTCTTAAAGAGATTTTGTAATATAGAAAGTCTCAATGTATTCAAAAGCCCTTTCAAAATTTCTAAAGACTTTTAATTTGGGCAAAAATTGCATTTAAATTTTGCATGAATGAAAAAAATTGCACAAAATATTTGCAATTTTTAAAACCCAATGTTGGGTTTCAGTTATTTTAATGTCCTTGTTGAAATGTAAAGGGTTGTCTCATGGTGGGTTGCTTGATTCTTAACACCCATGGTTTTGCAACATGCAATGTTATAGGAAAGTATGAATGCCTTCCAAATCACACATTTGATTATTGTGTTTAAATTTTGAACCACTGAAAAAAGAAGTGCACATTTAATAATTCTAAATGGGAAACACAGTGTAGGGTTTCAGCTATTTCAATCTCCTTATTTAAATGTAAAGGGTCATCTCATGTTGGGTTGCTTGCTTCTTAACACCCACGGTTTTGCAACATGGAATGTTACAAAACAGTATGAATGTCTTCCAAATCACACATTCGATTGTTGTGTTTAAATTTCAGTTGATTGAAAAAAAACTACACAAAATAATTCTGAATGGGAAACGCAATGGTGGGTTTCATTTATTTCAATCTCCTTGTTTAAATGTAAATGGAAAGCTGAAGGTCTGAGTGCATGTGGAGGAGTTGGAGTAGAATATCGACGAAATTGAGGTGAGGGGTAATTTGAAATTTGGGAAACACAATGTGGATTATTTCAGTTTCTTGAATGTCTTCCAAATCACACATTCCATTGTTGTGTTTAAATTTTAGTCGATTGAAAAAAAATTGCACAAAATAATTTTGAATGGGAAACACAGTGTTGGGTTTCAGTTATTTGAATCTCCTTGTTTAAATGTAAAGGGTTGTCTCATGGTGGGTTGCTTGCTTCTTAACACACACGGTTTTGCAACATGGAATGTTACAAAATAGTATGAATTTTTTCAAAATCACACATTCCATTGTTGTGTTTAAATTTTGCAACATTGAAAAAAAAAGTGCAGAAAAGAATTCTGAATGGGAAACATAGTGTTGGGTTTTAGTTATTTGAATCTCCCTGTTTAGATGTAAAGGGTCGTCTCATGTGCTAGGTTGCTTGGTTCTTAACACCCACGGTTTTGTAAGATGGAATGTTACAAAACAGTATGAAAGTCTTTCGGATCACACCTTCCATTGTTGTGTTTAAGTTTCAAGTATATAAAAAATTGCATGCTTCATAACACATTACATTTTTCAACCTCCACATCACAACATACCCAAGCCCTTTCTATTTTTTAAACCAGTATATCTAGGTGTGCACATTGGGTAGTGCATGTTGGAAAACACAATGTGTTTTGAAGCCTACCTGCACTTCATTATGTTTTGCAACAATTCGTGTTGGAAAAACCATGGTGTTAAGAAAGAAGCAACCCAAATAGTGTTTTAAAACCCTCTGCAACACTATTGGATAGTACCTATCACCTCAATTTGGTTTGATTTCTCCTCCAACTTGTCCATGTGCACTGAAACGTTCAACTTTCCCTTTCAATGTACAGACTGGAAACAAATAGTATTTTCACCTTTCTTTCTCGAAATAGAAAAGGCTCAATACCTACAACCATTATCGGGAAAATGTGTCAGTGTTGGCGGGTTTTCAAAATAATTTATCGGCATGGACAAAAAACCTAAAACGTGGCATTCAAAACCATTATTTGCAAATATCAAAAAGCCCAGACAAGCTCCCATTTTCTCCATTTTTGGATAGTGACGTTTTGGTGGATAGCAATGGGAAGAGTTGCAGGTGTTCAAAGCTCCCTAAGGTATGCATATCTTCTCTGTGTATGTGCCATTTTTCCATTCTACCATGAATACTAAAGAAAGGAACGACTATTTGTTGCTAGAAAATAGTATTTTCACCTTTCTTTCTTGAAACAGAAAAGGCCCAGTAGCAGGAAAAAAATAGTATTTTCACCTTTCTTTCTTGAAATAGAAAATTCCCACGTCATTCCCTTCCACTTTTGCTATGCCAGACAAAAGAAACTTGTACAAAGCTAACCCGTCCACTTTTTTGCTTGGCAACAGGAAGGAAAACCCACCTGACAACACCGTTAAATCCTACCTGACCATCGCCCAGACGTTTCATTCCATTTTCCAGTTTCATGCTGATCGACGGTCTGGCGGGCCCTACACTACGACGTCCCATCATGTTATGTATGTTTCCATGTATGTTTTCATGTATGATTTTCATGCGTTTTTGAACAACTCTTTGCTATAGTCAAAATGTCATTTCGCTTTCTTTATCTGATTGGAACAAATAAATTGCTTGCATTATTTACGGAGTTGGAAAACACACTGTCTCCTCTCAGTTGCAGAGGGTTTTATAACACTATATGGGTTGCTTGTTTCTTAACACCTTATATCAACACAGTGTGTTTTCCAAAAGTGCAGATAATGTGAGCATTTATTTGGTCGAATCAGATGAGGAAAATGAAATGCCATTTTGATCTCATGTTACATGAATAGGTGTTTTTTGTTTATGAGTTAGCTTTCACCTGATTGGAACAAATGAATTGCTCTCATTATTTGCACAATTGGAAAACACACTATCTCCTCTCTATTGCAGAGGGTTTTACAACACTATTTGGGTTGCTTGTTTCTTAAGGAGCTGGCTAACTCCTAGAAAAAATTCACCTATGTAAATTGAAAAATGCATGAAAAACATAAATAGATACATACATAACATGACGAGACGTCATAGTTGGAAAACACACTGTCTCCCTTCTCTTGCAGAGGGTCTTACAACACTATTTGGGTTGCTTGTTTCTTAACACCTTATATGGATACATCGTATTTTCCAACATTGCAAATAGTGTGAGCATTTATTTGGTCGAATCAGATGAGGAAAATGAAATTCCATTTTTATCTGATGTTACATACATAGGTGCTTTTTTTTTATGAGTTAGCTTTCTCCTGATTCCTTATTGGAACAAATGAAATTATCCAACAAAATGAACATTCATTGCTTCACAGTTCTGGAAAAATAAAAAAATGGCACATATTATTACTGATATATATACTAGTGTTAGCGATAGGTTAATTGGAAATTAAATTCCCAATGTAGAGTTTAATATGTTTGTGCAAGCTGGCATTTTGCACTCAACAGAACATATAAATTGTATATTGGGGAAATTTGGAAGAAATAAAATTATTTCTAGCACCAATTGTCTTTAATTTTCCAATTTAATCTATCGCTAATGCTTGTCTTTCTTCCAGGTGGTTGATATGGTCTAGGAAAGAAAATTGAACAAAAGAAGGGCAGGTGGATTGAGAAGGATGCTCCAAGAGATGTGAACCTTGTGCAGTAAATACAAGTGATTATGGCTATGATAGTTTTAATCACAAGTGTAGTGGATGCATAGTAATGTTAATAAATGTAAGAACATAAATTGACATTTTATTGTAAACTATATCCTAACAGGGTTAGTATAAAGCAAAATTCCATAGAATATAGAAAAAAGTTCAACAAGGTTTTGTTGTAAAATGATCTAGTGAAAAAATATTCCTCACAAGGTAAAGAAAAATAGCACACCTACTAGTTGAACAAGGCTTTAGAATAATAATTTTCTATAGCATACCTACCAGAGTTGAACAAGGCTTTCTTTTTTGCAGATTTTATTTTAGTAAAACATATTTTATAGCAGCATAAAGAAAAAGCAAAGTTTCCATAGCATTATCTACCAGTTGAATAAGGGTTTCCATAGCTGAGTAACTTTCTTTGCCATAAATTTGATCTTTCTCTAAAAACTGACAAGTTACTAAAGAGTATTCAGTCCACTACTAAAGGGTTGCTAAATTAAATAAAGTTTAGAACATATGAATATTAAACTCATACAAGCAAAGCGGAGCCAAATTTAATAGCTTTGGCTAGTTGTCAACAGAAGGTCCTTGCTAGAACAAACACATTTGTCTCTTCATTAAGATGAAAATTGTGTATGAAGTTTCCTAACTGTATAAGTCATCATCATATTTATTATCTGTTGTTGGAAAATACATCTGAAGCCCCAGTAGTAGTACCAATAGGTCTGTCTGGAGATCTAAACTCAGAACCAAAGCCTCAAGATTGTTGTAGTGTTTGTGCAAAGGCTTGATACTTCCAAATATTAGCATCACTGACAGTTTTTCGGGTATATTTCATAGACTCCTCAAAATGAGCAACTTTTATTTCAGCTACCTCATCACTATCATCCTCATCCATTGCCTCAGGATTCTCGGCTCTTTTTCGTTCATGTTCAATTTCCTGAAAGTGTGGGGGAGAGGTTATGGTAAAATTGAAACACATTCTAGTATGATGAATTGAAATAAAAAGCTACAAGTTGAGGTAAGTTCAATAGGTAGACTATTGCTCTATCTTAAAAATTATTAACATAACATTCAAAATAAAAACCATTAGAAATTCATAAACAGATCTAGTTTGAAAAAGACAGCACAATTGGAACTCACCTTCTCAATATTTTCTCTAATAGCATACTTGTAAGCCCTCTAAAAAATCTCAATGATATCCACTCCATTGAATCCTTGGGTATAACGGGCCAGTGCTATTAAGTCTATATCCTTTCATACGGGTGACTTTCTCAAGCAATATTTGAAGATTTGATAACGTGAGGACTCATCAGGTAAGGGAATATAAATCAACTGGTCAAGTCGGCCAGGCCTTAACAATGCAGGATCAATGATATCAGGCCTGTTTGTAGCACCAATAATGAAAACTATTTTCTTGGTTGTCATACCAGCCATCTCTATCAACAGCTGATTAAGCACTCTGTCTACAGCACCACCAACATCCCCAACACTACTTCCTCGCTAGAAACATGCAAACCAATTATGCATCACAAGTTAGAGCCTACTTCAAAAATTTCAAACAAAATTCCCAGTTATTTATAGTCAACCTTAAACTTTTACTTATAAAAAAGAAACACACTTGTGTAGCAATAGAATCAAGCTCATCAAAAAATAGGAACAAGGAGCTGACCCTCTGGCCTTATCAAAAATTTGTCACATTAGCCTCACTCTCTCGAAACCACATTGTTTACAATTCAGGGCCCTTCACACCAATGAAATTGGCCTAGCATTCATTGGCAATGGCTTTTGCAAGCAATGTATTTCCACAACATGGTGGGCCATAAAATAACACTCCTTTTGAAGGAGACATTCAATTGTTTTAAAATTTCTCAGGATGCTCCACTGGATATTGAATAGTCTACACCAAAATCATAATGAATTTTGTTAGTTGATATCTCCTTGAAAAGTAGCTTTTCTACATTGAAAGAAAAGCAAGGCACAAATATAGTGAACCACGTATCTCAACATACCTCTTGAAGCTCCCTCTTAACATTTTCCAACCCTCCAATATCTTCCCAAGTGACATTTGGAACTTCAACAACCTGCCAATGTTTTCCCAATATTCATAAACAAATTTACCATTATTAAAATCATCATAAACAAACAAACTTAGAAAATTAAAATTTAGGGGCCCAACAGATCAATAGTTTTAAAATACAATCCCTACTTAATAGATATGAGAAAAAATGAACATCTAGACATGGTTTGGAAAAACTCACAATTTCACGGATAGCGGATGGGTTGCTAGAGCCCAATGCAGTCTGGAAGTGATAATTAGTCACGACCATTGAATTTAGAATTTCAGAATCTATTGTCTCATCTTCTAAGTCAATGAAATCCATTTTTTCCCTAATACACTAAAGTGTAGCCTCAGTACACAAAGCTGCAAGATCTGCTCCAACGTATCCATGAGTATCCTTAGCAATCCTTTCGAGATCAACCTGTACCAAGAATCCTAAAGATTAATATATACTCTCACCAAGAAAAAAACAAAGATTAATAAATTCTCTCAAAATCCAATCACTTCTTTACATTAGATCTTGAAGTACAAAAACCAATTTAGGTTCTACAATACGTACATCATCATAGAGCTTCATATTCTTCGTATGGATACGAAGAACTTCCAACCTGCCTACTTCATCCGAAACCCAATGTCAATTTCCCTATCAAACCTTCCAAACCTTCTGAGTGTCGGGTCAATACTATTTGGTCGGTTAGTTGCTGCAATCACAATAACATGAGCATGAGACTTAAGTTCGTCCATAACTGTAAGAAGTTGAGAAAAAATTCTCCTCTCAACTTCACCTTGGGTTTTTTCCCTCTTGAGAGCTATGGAATCAATTTCATCAATAAATATAATGGAAGGTGCATTCTTCTCAGCCTCCTCAAAAGCCTTCCAGAGATTTCTTTCACTTTCTTCGGCTAGCTTTGACATAATTTCAAGTCGATTGATATAGAAAAAGAAGGCACCGGTTTCATTTGCAGCTGCCTTAGCAATTAAGGTTTTCCCAGAATCAGGTGGCCCATAAAGCAGAATACCCTTTGGGGGTTTCACACCAATTGATTTGAAGAGTTGTGGGTGCCTGAGAGGAAGTTCTACCAATTCACGTATCTGAGCCATTTGTTTCCATACACCACCAACATCATCATAGCCTATTTCATCTAATCTATCTTCATCCTCCCGCTTTACAGGCTCCCCTTCATAGAAAATTTCAGTATCTGGAGGAACAACACAGTATTCCCTAGGGTCTATCTCAATTACCTTAAACTCCACACTATGCATACCACTTCTTACAAGGAAAAGATCACCTTTTTCCATTGGGTGATAAGCTTCCAAGAAATAGGCTACAAGTTATAAATCAGTAAAGTCTTTTAGCACATAGACTTCACAAAGTAAAAAAGGCTACCACATATTTGAATCTTGTTAACCCTACTTGCAATATATTTGACTGTATATTTGATGATTACAATGAAATGGAATGCAGATAAAAAATATTTTGAACAATTATCTTCACCCAAGGCACTAACCCTTACATTGTTAATGTTATTGTACAGATTCGTGCTGAATACTTGAAAGCAAATTGAGAAATAAATTTAAATATAGCTTTTAGCTATTTAAATTTATTTATAGCTTATACAATGAAGATGCACCTTCATTAAAGAACATAAAATAAAATATTAAAGTCAAAATAAATAATAGTTAATTATTTATAATGGCTGACCTCTCATTGAAAATCACACCCTTCTAGAAAGGACGTATTTCTTGAGGTTGACCTCCCCTTTGTGAAAGGGTGCGATTGTATATATATATGTGTGGATCTCTTCTTTATCATAATCATCAAGTTCATTTATAGTTTGTATTATTGAGGAGAAGAAGATCACACCCAGCAAGAGGAGAAGTTCACTCAACAAGCAGATCTTTATATGAAGCAACAAATTGATCATAAGGAGAAGCATATTCATTTGCATCTTGCATCTTAGAGAGGTGCTACTATTCATTGTATCAAATTGGAATTGCATTGTGCCTAAGTTGTAAGCAGATTTTTGCTCCTGTTTGATCAATATATAAGAGTATATTGGATGGGTTTTTCTCCCTTAGGTTGGAGGGTTTTACCAAGGTATCAGTTGTGTTCTTGTGTCAATTGTTAATAATTTCTATGCACTCATCTGATCTTATAAAACTAACATGCATCAGTATATAAAAACAATAGTCTGGTAAGACTGAAAAAAAACCCAAAAAATAGGAGACCTAAAGGGGAGGGTTCAGATTCGAAGAAAAAAGTATAGGTTTACAAATTCCCCCAACGTGTGCAATTTACATACGAAAAAAAATAAATTAAATATAAAAAAAAAGGCGGTACAAAATGCGTTGCAAAAATATGGAAAAGAAAGAACAAAAAGACTCATGCTTTAAACAGGCATCAAACAAATTCCCAATGACGCCCTCGATGGTATCATCAATAGGAGAATATGGATGCGCTTGTTGTACTTAACATCGAGACATTGGTGAATAGAAACCACGTCTCCTAAATGAACCCTCAGATTCGACCGTATGACCTTTCTCATTCTAATCTTGGGCTCCTCGTAGGTCTCCTCTGCCTGAGCAATACAAATCGTATCCTTCCTCTTCTTTCCCTGCAACACAGGCTAAAAGAGAGATTGAGGGCAAATTAAAAAACCTAAGCATCTAAAGTGCAAAACAAAATACCGTAGTGTCTCAAGGGAAAAGGGCAAAGGGCAAAAGAAAATACCTTAATAAGGATTGTGTCTCCATGGAACAATTGCGATTTCTCCATGGTTTCTGGGTGTGGGAAAACAATGGAGTTATCATTGTTAATGGCTTCGTCCACAACTAGCCGATTTGCTGCCTTCTTTTGCTCTAAAATTGTTGTGCTAACATCTCTTTTTGTTCCTTTCCTGTTACCAAAAAAACCACTCATTTACTTAGCAATACATGAAAATACCTAAGCAATCAAGGGCAAAGAATGAGAAAGATTCAGTATTGATCTTACGCTTCTAATGATTCTCCCTTATGAGCCATCGCTGCAGAGGAAATATTGATTGTTTGGAGTAGTGCAAACAATGAACGGATTGAGAAGAATGAAGCGAATTGGGGTTTCAATTACCTTAAACTCCACACTGAAAATAATGTGAGCATTTATTTGGTCGAATCAGATGTGGAAAATGAAATGCCATTTTGATCTCATGTTACATGTACTTAGGTGCTTTTTGTTTATGAGTTAGCTTTCTCCTTATTGCAACAAATGAATTTCTCTCATTATTTGCACAGTTGGAAAACACACTATCTCCTCTTTGTTGTAGAGGATTTTACAACACTATTTGGGTTGCTTCTTTCTTAACACCTTATATTGAGATAGTGTGTTTTCCAACTATGCAGATAATGTGAGCATTTATTTGATTGAATCAGATGTGAAAAATGAAATGCCATTTTGATCTCATGTTACATAGTTAGGTGCTTTTTGTTTATGAGTTAGCTTTCTCCTAATTGCAACAAATGAATTGCTCTCATTATTTGCAAAGTTGGAAAACACACTGTCTCCTCTCTGTTGCAGAGGCTTTTACAACACTATTTGGGTTGCTTCTTTCTTAACACCTTATATCGAGACAGTGTGTTTTCCAACTATGCAGATAATGGGAGCATTTAGTTGGTCGAATCAGATGAGGAAAATGAAATTTTATTTTGATCTCATGTTACATAAATAGGTGCTTTTTGTTTATGAGTTAGCTTGCTTGTTTCTTAACACCTTATACCGAGATAGTGTGTTTTCCAACTATGCAGATAATGTGAGCATTTATTTGGTCGAATCAAATGAGGAAAATGAAATGCCATTTTGATCTCATGTTACATAAGTAGGTGATTTTTGTTTATGAGTTAGCTTTCTCCTGATTGGAACAATTGAATTGCTCTCATTATTTGCACAGTTGGAAAACACACTGTCTCCTCTTTGTTGCAGAGGGTTTTACAACACTATTTGGGTTGCTTCTTTCTTAACACCTTATATCCAGACAATGTGTTTTCCAACTGTGCAGATAATGAGAGCATTTAGTTGGTCGAATCAGATGAGGAAAATAAAATGTCATTTTTATCTCATGTTACATAAATAGGTGCTTTTTGTTTATGAGTTAGCTCACTTGTTTCTTAACACCTTATATTGAGACAGTGTGTTTTCCAAATGTGCAGATAATGTGAGCACTTATTTGGTCGAATCAGATGAGCAAAATGAAATTCCTTTTTGATCTCATGTTACATAAATAGGTGCTTTTTGTTTATGAGTTAGCTTTCTCCTGATTGGAATAATTGAATTTCTCTCATTATTTGCACAGTTGGAAAACATACCGTCTCCTCTCTATTGCAGAGGGTTTTACAACACTACTTGGGTTGCGTGTTTCTTAACACCTTATATCGAGACAATGTGTTTTCCAACTGTGCATATAATGGGAGAATTTAGTTGGTCAAATCAGATGAGGAAAATGAAATGTCATTTTTATCTCATGTTACATAAATAGGTGCTTTTTGTTTATGAGTTAGCTTGCTTGTTTCTTAACACCTTATATCGAGATAGTGTGTTTTCCAACTGTGCACATAATGTGAGCATTTATTTGGTCGAATCAGATGAGGAAAATGAAATGCCTTTTTGATCTCATGCTACATAAATAGGTGCTTTTTGTTTATGAGTTAGCTTTCTCCTGATTGGAATAATTGAATTACTCTCATTATTTGCACAGTTGGAAAACACGCTGTCTCCTCTCCGTTGCAGAGGTTTTTATAATACTATTTGGGTTGCTTGTTTCTTAAGGAGCCAACTAACTTCTAGACATACAATTACACCTATGTACATCAAAAAATGCATGAAAAACATACATGGATACATACATAACATGACGAGACGTCGTAGTTGGAAAACACATTGTCTCCTCTTTGTTGTAGAGGGTTTTACAATACTATTTGGGTTGCTTGTTTCTTAATGAGCCGGATAACTCCTAGACATACAATTACACCTATGTACATCGAAAAATGCATGAAAAACATACATGGATACATACATAACATGACGAGACGTCGTAGTTGGAAAACACAATGTCTCCTCTCTGTTGTTGAGGGTTTTACAGTACTATTTGGGTTGTTTGTTTCTTAATGAGCCGACTAACTCCTAGACATACAATTACACCTATGTACATTGAAAAATGCATGAAAAACATACATGGATACATACATAACATGACGAGATGTCGTATTTGGAAAACACATTGTCTCCTCTCTGTTGCTGAGGGTTTTACAATATTATTTGGGTTGCTTGCTTCTTAAGGAGCCAACTAACTCCTAGACATACAATTACACCTATGTACATTGAAAAATGCATGAAAAACATACATGGATACATACATAACATGACGATATGTCATAGTTGGAAAACATATTGTCTCCTCTTTGTTGTAGAGGGTTTTACAACACTATTTGGGTTGCTTGTTTCTTAACACCTTATATGGAGACATTGTATTTTCCAACACTACAAATAGTGCGAGCATTTATTTGGTTGAATCAGATGAGGAAAATGAAATGCCATTTTTATCTCATGTTACATACATAGGTGCTTTTTATTTATGAGTTAGCTTTATACTGATTCTTGATTGGAACAAATGAATTTATCCAACAAAATGAACGTTCATTGCTTCACAGTTCCAACATAATGGAAAAATGGCACATATGATTGCTAATATATATACTAGTGTTAGCGATGGGTTAAATTCCCAATGTAGAGTTTAATATGTTTGTTTATTGTTTGTGCAAGCTGACATTTTGCACTCAGCAGAACATATAAATTGTATATTGGGGAAATATGGAAGAAATAAAATTATTTCTAGCACCAATTATCTTTAATTTTCCAATTTAATCTATCCCTAACACTTGTCTTTCTTCCAGGTGGTTTATATAGGCCAGGAAAGAAAATTGAACAAAACAAGGGCAAGTGAATTGAGAAGGATGCTTCAGGAGATGTGAACCCTCTGCAATAAATACAGGTGATTCTGGCTACCATAGCTTGAATCGCAAGTGTAGTGGATAGTTAAATTTCCAAAATTTAATATGCATTTAGAAGTGCCGATTTGTTTGAAATTGTGAAATGTTGGGGTTTTCAATCAGCTGTCATTTTCATGTGATTCTTGAGTGTTTTGCGCTAATTTGAAATCTTTCACCAAAAGAGTTTATATGTGGCTCATAAGTTTTTTCGTAATAGTTCTTTTTACAATTTCTCTATTTGTCTAGAATATTTAGTAAGTTATAAATGGTTCATTTTTAACAACATTTGATGGCAATTTTCTAGAATGTTATTTCTATATCCTATTTTTTCTCTTTTTTAGTATGTTTTGATCTGACCACCACACTACAAAAAGATGTGCACATATAACAAGTGACTACTTGAAATAGTTCTATGCACTGTATTAAATAGAACTCATAAAGCCAATAGGTAGGAATAACTTAATTGAGAATTTGGCCTACATTACTTGGCCCTAAATATTATAGACAAATTGTAAAAGAGCTATTAGACTAACAACATAGATGGAAACAAAAAGTGGCGAAACGGGTAGACAAGACCAAACATCCAAGTGATGGTTACATAGGAGTTAATGACGCCGTTGGGTGGGTTTTCCCCCCTATTGCTGGGAAAAAAAGTGGGCAGGTTAGCTTTGTCGACAAGTTTCTTTTGTCTAGTGTGGGAAAAGTGGAAGGGAATGATGTGGGCCTTTTCTATTTCAAGAAAGAAAGGTGAAAATACTATTTGTTTTGTTTCTAGTCTGCATGTTGAAAGGGAAAGCAGAAGGTCTCAGTACACGTGGATGAATTGGAGGAGAATACCAACCAAATTGAGGTGACGGGTGCTATCCAATAGTGTTGCAGAGGGTTTCACAACACTATTTGGGTTGCTTCTTTCTTAACATCTAGGGTTTTCCAACATGAATTGTTGTGAAATAGAATGAAGTGCATACTATGAATTACACTATGTGTTGAGGGTTATTATTTTCCCCATTAAATGAGAGATGTGCTATTTGATAAAATAAAACACCATCTATAGATTTGTATATTTGCATTACAAGACAAAGGTTTGGTATACTGTATAAGTAAAGGCAGGCTTTGAAACACATTGTGTTTTCCAACATGCACTACACAATGTGCACACCTAGATATACTGGTTTAAAAACTAGAAAGGGCTTGGGTATGTTGTGATGTGGAGTTTGAAAAATGCAGTGTTATGAAGCATGCAATTTGTTATATACTTGAAACTTAAAAACAACAATGGAAGGTGTGATTTGGAAGACTTTCATACTGTTTTGTAACATTCTATCTTACAAAATTGTGGGTGTTAAGAACCAAGAAACCCAACATGAGACGATCCTTTACATTTAAATAGGGAGATTCAAATAACTGAAACCCAATAAGTGTTGTGTTTCCCATTCACAATTATTTTGTGCAATTTTTTTTCAATCGACTGAAATTTAAAGACAACAATGGAATGTGTGATTTCAAAGACATTCATACTATTTTGGAACATTCCATGTTGCAATACCTTGGGTGTTAAGAAGCAAGCAACCCACCATGAGATAACCCTTTACATTTAAACAAGGAGATTCAAATAACTGAAATGGGACAATGTGTTTTCCAACACTGCAAACCATCTATAACAACACTATGCCTTGCAAGTATCATAACATAATTCTTGCAAGGCATGGTGTTTTTATAGGTGGTTTGCAGTGTTGGAAAACACTGTCCCATTTTAGCTTTCCAATTTAATTACATTCTTGGCACCTCGTTTTGCTATTTGGAAATAATAGTTTTCAATGACATGTATTGGGCTTTTTGTCCATCCATGCCGAACAATTATTTTGAAAACAAGATGACTATTATGATGCATGTGACACGTGTTTTTGTAGGGAGAATAGCCTGCTCCCAATTGCAGAAGGTGATCTCCTTGTGACATGGCTTACACATGATAATGTATTGCCCTTCTTCAAGGATAAGACATATTTTCTTATCATTGCTAATTGATTTGTGGATTCGATTGTCTAAGAATTTTTACATCAACATTGCAGATGAGACTCCGTGATCCAACATCATGATGAGTGATGTTGTCTTCTTCATCCTTCTATTGGATCTTGGAGTGTGATCCCAAACGTTGATGCAAGAATTCTTACACAATCGAATCCACAAATCAACTAGCAATAATCAATATGGATTGTGGAAAATTGATATCATTTATGTTTGATTATGTTATCATTTCAAACACATATTTTTTCAGGGATAATAAATTGATTAAATACTATATTTCATAGGGAGATTAGCTTCTGCGTTGCAATTGGACGTCGATATTATGCCTAGAGGAATGCATGTCAGAGGCATCATAACATGCAAAAACCCTATGATGGGATAATGTAATGTGGAAAATAATTGGTGGCTGGAAAACACTGTGTTGTGAGTTCTTTCATTATGCACATTGAAATATGAAGGTTTGAGAGCACGAGGTGGACTTGCAGGTGCGGGATATATAAAAGCATCCAAATTCAACTGAGGGGTGATTAACGACTTGGTTTGTTACTTGTGAAGGGTTTGTAAATGGTATTTGGTTTGCAGGTATAATAACACCTATAACTAACAAAATTTTCCTAGGGTTAGCAAATCAAATGCAAAACATAAAAACCCAAAGTGATAATGAAGTGCAAAGGATAAAATGAAAAAAAATGAAACAATCTCACCAAAATGTCTTCATCCTCCATGGATGACATCCATTATACCTTCTCAACTTGCTGAAAATGTGATGTTGCCCTTAGATTTATGATGAGCAATCTAGTGATAATGACAAGCCCTAAGCAAATGTTGAAGGATTTGAGTAACTACATGCAATACTATGCTATAATGCAACTAGTAAGCCTCTAAAATATTTCTAAATTATGCCAAATGAAATCTAAATATGCCTATGACAAAATGATAAGAGTGCAAGAGCATGAGGTTGCAAGATTATGAGGTTGCAATATATGACAAAATGTGACCAAAATTACCATTTTATAGAAAATACAATTTTGTGTGAATGGCCAAGATTTAAAGTAGACAAGTGCCCTAGAATCAATGGACAAGATTCAATGTGACAACCCACAATTAGGGTTAGGGCAACATTAGGTCAAATTTGAAATGAATGGACATGATTGATTTTTAGAAAATCAAATCAAGGGTTGATAATGCATGTGACAAGAAGATATTGAGCACACAAAACGAAGTTGCTAGAGAATCAAATAAGAATTTTAAATTATTTGATTCAAGAAGTGATGTTGACCTTTTGAATTTAAAATTAATTTAATTCAAAAGTGGTGGGGTCATGTGACAGTAAATAATTAATTTGAATTATTTACTAAAAAGAGGGAAATTAGAAAGTGAGACTATTTTAAATAAATAACTTTATTTAAAATGAGCACAGAAGAAGATTTTGATTTTTGGAGGAAAAAGACTATTTTGAATTAAAAATTAATTTTAATTCAAAAGGAAGGTGGGGTCACATGACAGTAAATAATTAATTTGAATTATTTACTAAAAAATAGGGAAATTAGAAAGTGAGACTATTTTAAATAAATAATTTTATTTAAAATGAGGGAAATGTGAAGGTGGCAATAATTAAATAAATCAAAGAATTTATTTAATTATAAGTGGACTTTTTAAGAATTAGTGACATATTAAATAAATAAAGAAAATTTATCTATTTAATTATCACGAAGACATAATGGACAAAAAATATTAAATAAATTAAGAAATTTATTTAATTATAGGAAGACATTAGACAATTAGTGACACATTAAATAAATAAATAAAATTTATTTATTTAATAATCAAGAAGAATAAAGAGGACATGAATTAATTAGATAATTATGAATTATTTCATTAATAGCCGAAAGTGAATCAAGGACATAATTAAAATGTCTTAATTATGCTAGGAAGAAAAACATTAAAAATAGAGCTTGCAGGCCTAGGTCATTTTTATGTGTCTACATTTGCCCCTCTTTGTCATAATGCAGCCTGTCGC
The DNA here is from genome assembly GCA_007115665.2 of Sequoiadendron giganteum. Classification (NCBI taxonomy): domain Eukaryota; kingdom Viridiplantae; phylum Streptophyta; class Pinopsida; order Cupressales; family Cupressaceae; genus Sequoiadendron; species Sequoiadendron giganteum. The sequence goes on along the minus strand of CM021102.1, from coordinate 42,614,960 downwards.
ATTGTGGCAAAGAAAATAAGTCAAAAATATGCCCCAGTGCAAAATAGGATGAGGAAGAATGACGAGGAGGGTTGCAGTATGCCCCCTCGAGAGGACAGTTGGATTCCAAGTATATGAGTGTGCTCTTGAAAATGGACGAGAAGACTAGAAGATGACATGACAAGAAAGTGTTAGTACAAAAGATATGGATGCAATGCCTATATGAGATGAGCGAGAGAAGATGACAAGATAGAAAGGAGATGCATGTTAGTTCCTAGACCAAATCCTTCAACATATTACCATAGGAATTTAATATTTATTGCTCTTAATCATCATTGGGCAGATTATTGTAATGGCCAACAAACACCATGATATGACATAAATCAAGGTGTGCAAGGTCGTACCATCACATAAGACAAGAAGTCATAGACAAGGATGATCATGAATCATACTAAGAGCACAATTACCCTAGTCTTTTTGTCATAACCAACCGCAAGAAGAAAAAAACAAGGACAAGCCATGAAACGTCGTTGCTTCTCTAAATCCTCTTTCCAAGACATCCTCAAGAAACTAGCAACATGATTGCCAAAAGAACAAAATAAATCCATTATCATGATATGTCATTATTTTTATAAATCCCATAGTCAGGACATCGCTGAGAAACTAGTAACATGAGTGTCAAAAGACAAGACAAACATCATGAGACGTCACTGTTTCTCTAAATCCTGTTGTCAGGATCTCGCTGAAAAAACTAGTAACATGATGAAAATCCAAAAGACAAGTGCCAAGTGTTTGCCAAGTGTGTCTGAATGCCAAGTGCTTTAATTTCAAGGTTGTCAAATGTCGAGCGATATCAAATTCAAGAAGGACACATCCTGAATGACGTTGATTTCTAGGAGATCAATTCTCGGAGTTAGGAGAATCCATCAAAATGCCAGATGATGAGGACAATGCTCAAAATGGAAAATGCGACTTGATTTCAATCAAATGCAGCTTGAAAGGGGTGATTACAATGGATGAGAAAGAAGATGCGGTACGAAATGGCGATTGTGGTTCAGGAGATTTCAAATGCGGCTCAATAGAGCGAATGTGTCTCAGATTGGAAAATGCGGCTCGATTTCAAGAAAATGTAGCTTGACAGGGGGATTGTGTCACAGGAAGCAATTTTGGAAAAAGTTTCAACAGGTTTACCAATCTCAAATGAAAGCAGATGCGGTGCGAAATGGTGATTGCGGTTCAGGAGATTTCAAATGCGGCTCAGAATGTAACAAATGCATTTTGATAGAGCGAGTGCGTCGCAGGAAGCAATTTTGGAAAAAGTTTCAGCAGATTTACTAGTTTGTCTCAGATTTTAGCAGGTTTGATGTTCAATTGTTGAACTTTTCTAAAAACAAGTTGTCAAACAGATGGTGTTGTAAAAAAATGAAAATCAACCACATTGAAGACATTGACAAAAATCCTAAGGCTGCATGGACAATATTCTTATGGATCCCACGAACTGCTTATCCTTAGTGAATGAATTCAGAAGCTTGGCCCCACGGGCTACCCTTTACAATGCACTCACTTCTCAGGGCAACCAAGCTTCCAACCTCCATGAAACTCCCATGGAAGATTGATCATTTCTACTAAGAACTATGCAGGTGTGGGTGCCTTGGCAGCGACAGTTGTTGCACCAAAGAATAGAAGGTTTGTGGTTTTCTAAAACAAAGGATTTATTTCAACCACCTGTTTAGAAGGCCACATGAGAGGCATTATCATCCCAGTCTGCAGAGGTTACACTCTATAGGTTTTGATGCACCATAAGCATACTGGGGAGTCAATTGTTGGTCCACAGGAAGTTCTGTAATGCTAAGCTTTCCTTAACATTAAAATTTATATACCAGTTAGGTGTCACTTGGTTTTAGCACGTTCCTGGTTTGAGTCGCTTTGGGGTGAGTACTTTTTCCCACCAAAGCAAGCCCAAAATCTAAGGTTGAAAAAAGTGAGCCAAAATATTCATAGTTTAATCGATCTTTGTTTAAAAACAAAGAGAGAGCATATGAATATCTCAACTCACACCCGCATGGTGTTCATTTTAAGCCCAAAATGAAATGTGTTGACAAACATAAAAAACATGGAGTTCATTTTAACCATTTACAGTATTTGTCAAAACATGGAGTTTATTTTAACCATTTGTAGTATTGTCTAGCTAGCAGTTAATTTTAAACCCATGAAAAAAAAATGTATTGTTCTTTTTAACCTTATGCAAGTGTGTGTTTGTTCATTTTATTGATGAGTAAAGAAATGCATGATTGTTGGAAAATAATAGAATAAAAGCTAATAATGAAATTTAACTATTTCTAGCTAGACACACGTTGTCACAAGAATATTAGTATCTTGGAAAACTTCTAATCTAAAAGTAAAAATCAGGAAGAAACTGCAAAAAAAAAAACAAAACAAAACTGGAAAAAAAATTATACCAGTCATTTGCATCGCAATAGAGCATATGCGACTCAATATGGTGTTTGCGGTTCAGAGGCTGGAAAATGCATTGCACGTGAAGTCAGATGGTGTAACTAGCGGTTTGGAGGCTGGCAAGCAAATGCGTTGCACTAGGTCAGTTGCGTCGCTCGGGTAGTCAAATGCAGTTCAACAGAGCAAATGCATTGCACATGAAGTCAGATGTGGTGCAACAAATCATTTGAGTCATACGATCTGTCAATTGCATCGCTTCATACCTGTACCTGCAAAAATAAAACTAGAAGTTGTACGAAAATCTGCAAAAACATGTTAATGAGGACGTCAGGTTCACCAATGTAACTAAGGTAATTTTCTTAGGGTTAGCAAATCAAATGCAAAACATAAAAACCCAAGGTGATAATGAAGTGCAAAGGAATAAAATGAAAACAAATGAAGCAATCTCACCAAAATGTCTTCATCCTCCATGGCTGACCTCCATTATACCTTCTCAACTTGCTGAAAATGTGATGTTGCCCTCAGATTTATGATGAGCAATCTAGTGACAATGACAAGCCCTAAGCAAATGTTGAAGGATTTGAGTAACTACATGCAATACTATGCTATAATGCAACTAGTAAGCCTCTAAAATATGTCTAAATTATGCCATATGAAATCTAAATATTCCTATGACAAAATTATAAGAGTGCAAGAGCATGAGGTTGCAAGATTATCAGGTTGCAAGATTATGAGGTTGCAATATATGACAAAATGTGACCAAAATTGTCATTTTATATAAAATACAATTTTGTGTGAATGGCTAAGATTAAAAGTAGACAAGTGCCCTAGAATCAATGGACAAGATTCAATGTGACAACCCACAATTAGGGTTAGGGCAACATTAGGTCAAATTTGAAATGAATGGACATGATTGATTTTTAGAAAATCAAATCAAGGGTTGATAATGCATGTCACAAGAAGATATTGGGCACATAAAATGAAGTGGTTGGATAATCAAATAAGAATTTAAAATTATTTGATTCAAGAAGTGATGTTGACCTTTTGAATTAAAAATTAATTTAATTCAAAAGTGGTGGGGTCATGTGATAGTAAATAATTAATTTGAATTATTTACTAAAAAGAAGGAAATTAGAAAGTGGGACTATTTTAATTAATAACTTTATTTACAATGAGCACAAAAGAAGAGGTGGTTGGAAAATCAAATAATCTTGATTTTTGGAGGAAAAAGACTATTTTGAATTAAAAATTAATTTTAATTCAAAAGGTGGGGTCACATGACAGTAAATGATTAATTTGAATTATTTACTAAAAAGAGGGAAATTAGAAAGTGGGACTATTTTAAATAAATAACTTTATTTAAAATGAGCACAAAAGAAGGGGTGGCAATAATTAAATAAATTAAAGAATTCATTTAATTATAAGAGGAATTTTTAAGAATTAGTGACATATTAAATAAATAGATAAAATTTATTTATTTAATAGCCAGGAAGAATAAAGAGGACATGAATTAATTAGATAATTATTAATTATTTAATTAATAGCCGAAAGTGAATCAAGGACATAATTAAAATATCTTAATTATTCTAGGAAGAAAAAGATTAAAAATAGAGCTTGCAGGCCTAGGTCATTTTTATGTGTCTACAACATCTAGTGTTTTCCAACCTACAATTACACATTGTTAGCCTTGGAATTCTATGAAAACTTTGACCTTTGCATGCCCCATACAAGCGTTAGATAAAATACATGTCAACATTTCATGACAACTGGGCATCTTTCGAGCTACTTTGCAATATTTGTAAAACAAGCTCTTCTCTCCAGCACACATCACCACCTCTTCCACAATCTCATCCACTCAGCTTCGTGTTCTTGGAAGGTGTCATCCATGTATGATTGAGAGAAGTGCATGCTTTGGAAATTAGAAAGGTATGCTTGAATGTTGTCCATTTGTCATGAAATGTTGTCGCAGTGGGGTGGCGAGGGGGACAACCCTGTGTGTTTTCCATCCTGCAACTTTTTTTGTGCATCTTGTGTTCAAAATGTATAACGGTATTGAAATGGAATGTTTGGTGCAAGCAAGGGTTGTTATAAAATATGAAGGTGAACTTTAATACACTGTGTTCTTACAGTGTGCATAATAGAAAGTGTTGTCTTTCGAGAAGAATTGAGAAGTGAGGGACAACCCTCTGGGTTTTCCATTCTACAACTCTTTTTTTTTTTTGCGTGCAACTTTTGCTACAAGCAAGGGCAGTTAGAAAATGTCAAGGTGACCTTCAATACATTCTCTTCTTATGGTTTGCATAACACTAATTTTTGTCATTGAACAAGATTTGAAAAGTGCGGGACAACCCGATGTGTTTTCCATCCTGCAAATTTTTTGTCAATCTTCTCTTCCAAACATATTGCAATATTCAAATGGAACCTTTTCCGTTGTGAGTTCCTTCTGTAAACCTTATTCACTTATTTTGATTTTCACAATGCTTTGTGGTCTCTGTAAACATTATTCAGTTATTTCACTCATATTTCCATGATGGGTTTTCATCTATTTCATTCGACAACTGCAAATTTTCAAAACCAACAGATGTGAGGAAATAGAATTAAAAAATCCTCAACAAAAAATCACAAAATGAAAACCCCACAATGAATGGTTGTTCATTTCTTCAGTGTTCATGGCAGAATGGAAAAATGGCACATACACAAAGTAGATATACATACCTGAGGGAGCTCCACATGCCTGCAACTCTTGCCCTTGCTATCCACCAAAATGTCGCTATCCAAAAATGGAGAAAATGGGACCTTGTCTGGGGTTTTTGATATTTGCTAATAATGGTTTCGAATGCCACATTTTTTTATTTTTGTCCATCCACGCCGAACAATTATTTTGAAAACCCACCGGCCTGACACAATTTCTCAGCGATGGGACAACAAATGACACACGGGATGAGACGTTTGGCCCTCAAGTCTTTCCTTCTCGTCTGACAACCTTTTCCCTCGCCGGTCCCACCTCTTTCATCATGACTCTTTTCTCCATGAGGTATGGGGGACATATCCTTATGTTATATATATATGTGAATTTTTTCCAGGAGTTAAGTAGGGAGCAAGCTAACTCCTGGATAAAATTCACATATTTATATAACATAAGATATGTCGGTTTCAGGTGTAAATTCACATATGTATATAAGATAGGATATGCCAGTTTCAAACTCCTAGACAAAATTCACCTATGCACATTGAGAAAAGGCATGAAAAATATACATAAGAACATACATGGATATATACATAACATGACAAGACGTCATAGTGCAGGGATTGCCAAACGCCTGAAACAATGAGTATTACAATAGTCTAAGTTTTAGGAGATAGTGTGTTTTCCAAAACAATAGTGTATAAAATGGCAGAAAAAATGGGATGTGATGTGGGCTTTTTTCTATTTCTGAATTATGATTTCAAATGCCACATTTTGCGCATTTTTATCCATTTCGAATAACAATGAGAACAATGGTGACATTCTAGGTTTTACATGATTTTCGAAATATAGAATTTCATTGTAGAACCCACATATTTTGCTTTCTAGAAACATTATTTAGTAATTTCACTCATATTTCTACAATGGGTTGTCACTTATTTCATTCAAAAATGGAAAAATTTGAAAACTAGCATATGGGGAGGAAACAAAACAAAAATTTCAAAACCCTCGACAAAAAAAAACATTATCAGACCTGCATTTCAACTAACTCCTAGACAAAATTCACCTATGCACATTGAAAACCGCATGAAAAACATACATAAGAACATACATGGATACATACATAACATGACGAGACATCGTAGTGCAGGGCCTGCCAGATGCCTAAAACCAGCATATCCTATGTTATACACATATGTGAATTTTGTCCAGGAGTTAGCTTGTTCCCATTATATATAACCTAAATGATCCTAAAGCTTTTAAATAACCATAATTATTTAAGCTTTTGAGAAGCGACGGACAACCCTCTAGGTTTTCCATACTGCAACTTTTTTTTTTTTGTGCAACTTTTCTTGCAATCAAGGGCAGTTATAAAATATGAAAGTAACCTTGAATACATTCTTTTCTTACAGTGTTCATAACACTAAGTGTTTTTATTGAACAAGATTTGAAAAGTGAGGGACAACCCAGTGTGTTTTCTATCGTGCAAAAGTTTTTGTGCATCTTCTCTTCGAAACGTATTACAATATTCAAATGGAATGTTTGGTGCATGTGATGGGTTGCTATAAAATATGAATGTGAACTTCAATATAGTGTTTTTTTACAGTCTGCATAACATAAAGTGTTTTCTTTGAAGAAGAATAGAGAAGCGAGGGAAAATTGTGTTAACCTAATTGAGGCGGGGGGAGTAACCAATAGGGTTGTTTCTTGTAAAGGGTTATAGAACAGTTTCTGGGTTGCATGGTTTATAACACCCTATGTTTTCCAACCTAAAAATTTGGATAACAGTTTGAGTGTCTTGAAAAAAAATTCTTATTTACATTGTATGAATGTAAAAATGGCACCTCCAAAAATTACAATTTTTAGTTATGGTATAAATTGCAATTCAGTATCTTCACATGATTGACAATAATAATTGGACAAAATAATTGCATGTTGTAAAACACAGTGGGTTACTTGTATAGCGTTTTACAACAGTGTGGGTTGTGTGTTTCAAATTCTTCTTTTCTTTGAAAAAATATATGCTTGATTACTGCAAAATGGTGCAATAAATTTTGGAACTTTAATGTCCATAACACTTGCAACAATTTTATAGTTTACAGGAAACCAAGGATGCATGCTATAAAACGGAAATTGGTTCCTGCAGTGAAGAATTTCATTGACATGGACAACACACCTGAAAGGTTGTGTAGTAGCGCATCTTCTTTGGGGCGGTCGCATTCACGAAATGTGCAGGTAAGAACTGTCAATTACAAGATGCAATCAAATGTATAATTTTAATCTCTCATAAGCGGTTATGGCGTTGATTGGAAAGTGGGAATGTTTTATTCAGGAGGCAGCAACTACGGTACGGAGGAAGTCCCCTCGGTTTATGAAAATGGTCAACCCTAAGGGAGTGACATGTTCGGTAATTGATTGTGAACTTCCAATTGCCCTTCCCTTCCTATGCGTCAATTATAATGCTTTTCAATTTCAATTCGAAAATATCATGTATGTTACAAATATTTTGATTTTGGCATATATATCATTCCTTTAGTTCAGTAAAATAATCAGGGAGATGATCTCGCTCTTGCCATAGTCCATGACTGGAAGGAAAAATGTGCAGAGGGAGACCCTAAGGATGGAGAGGGATCCAATGAAGCACGGGGTAATGTGGTGGATGAGAAGGTAGATATAATAACTGAATTATTGCATCATTTGGTTGTGTGTATATGTTTTGCATTCAACTTGTTTGAATATCAAATATATTAAGCGATTTTCTTTTCCAAATTTGTTGTGCAGGTTGTTGCTGAATACAGAAGAGAAACGGTGAATGGTAGATATATATATATATATATTTATTGTAGAATAATGTACGAGAAAGTATTCTGATTGGAGAGTGTCCAACATGCATAGGTTTCAACATCACCACCTTCCTATTCTTGAGGCACCAAAGCGTGGCCGAGTTGTGTTGGGGGGGGAACCAAAACAACCCGCTCCTCCCCCTGATAAATTGAAATAGTACCTTCTAAAGAAGGTGGAAAATATAGAGTACCAAATGAATATACGACAGCGACTGCAACAGAAGTGTGTTATTAGATGGTCTATTTAAAGTATGGGAAAAAAACTTCCTTCAACTTCCCCAAGAAGGAAGGATGAGGTGAAGAAGAAAATGGCGTTATACAACAGTCAGGAGATGAAGGAGCAAAGAAGGCAAAGAATATTACAATTGCAGGAGAGAAAGAGATAGGAAGGAATGGTAATGTCAAACTGAACTATTAAATGTGAATTTTCCTTGCTTCATCTTTTCTGTTCGGATGCATACAAGGTTCACTTAACGTTAACTTACATGACATGATAGGGTGATGGCCGAGAAGTATTTTCTTCCCCCCAGTAGAGTAGGGTTCATTCGCTAGAGGAAGTTGTGCCCACGAAAGGTGAAGACGATGCTTTTCATCCCACCCCTACATCTAGCATTCACAATAAGAATCCTACACAGTTGAAAGTTTCAAGGCACCCTCTGAAGAAGAAATGAAAAACAAATGGTGATCTCAAAATCTTTTTTTTACTCTAATGTTTGTTTTGATTATTTGAATGAATTGGTTGCATGCATCGGAGTTTGGTGCAACGTTTCAATTCCTTCTATTACACAACAATGATGAACAATGAACTGTTGCCCTCGAGCATGTTTTTGTGATTTTTGATGGTGAACAATTGCCCATGGAAGCACAAGATGATGTTCCTCCCGACCCGCCATCTAAAAATGTTGAGAAGAAGAAGGAGCATATATCGTCAAACATGTCAAGGTGCCTTGACATGGAGGAACTAGAAGAAATGGTGAATTGCAATTCTTTTATTTAATGTTTGTTTTGATATTTCAATGAATTGGTTGCATGAAGCTGAATTTGAAATGACCTTTTAATTCCTACTATTATAGGGAAAGGATAAACAACGAATTGTTGGCCTTGACCTAATTGGCGATGTCATTGCAATTGAAATGAGAGAGGCTAATACAGATGGACATGCGGATGAGAAGAGCACTAGCCACGAAGTGGGATAGGGTAACACAGATGGTCATCAGGATAGGGAGAACACTGGCTTGAATGTGGAACTCGGTAACAAAGATGGACATGGGGACGAGGAGAGTAGTGGCTTGCAAGTGGGAGAGGGTAATAAGGATGGACCTGGGGAGGAGGAGAGCGCTGGCCTACAAGGGGGAGATGGCAATACAAATGGAAATAGGGATGAGGAGAGGTGCATCATGCCATCTATATCGGTATGAGACCCAACACACTTCCATGCTCTGTTCTTATTTCTTTAGAAATCTTTTAATGTGCCTTCAATTATGCTTCACGTCAATGATGTTTCCGTTGCAGGAAAATACAGTGGATGAACAGATGATAGAGTTCAACGACATAACTTTTAAGGTCGGTGATCACATCGACCTTTGGAGGCCAGATAAATGGGTAGCCAAAGGAATTCTACATGTTGTCGCCAGAAAAGATAACACGCACTGCTTGAAGCATCCAAAAAATTATGCAAGAGTCAGCATTGTTGATGCCATTGATGGTCAATGCTATGTTCCTTTTCCCATGCTTGGCGTAGAGACCATTGGAGAGTGTGTGGATGGCTTTGTCATATAGAAACTCGCTGAGATGAAGCATTATGTTCCAGAGGTACACATAAATGATATGTTGTTGTATATATATCATACTGTGTATATTGTTTCCATGCATACGTTAATTCTCATTAATTGTTTCCTATAGGGTGAAGGTGTTAAACTTGACACGAACAAAGCACAAACTATGAAGAAATATATTGTTTCACGTTCATCATCTGCGAGGGTTCATGGATTTGGAATCACCCCTCCCGAAATACACAAGGACCCTAATAATTGTGTCGTATTTTACACAGACCTGAACTCGATTGCAAGGAATAGGCAGGATAGGAATTGATGAGACGGGCTCTGAATACTAATTCTGCTCTGTGGGTTTCATTATTTCAATATTGAACAATTGTGGTGTAGAGATACACCATTTGCATATGTTATGGTGTTATACATTTCATACGAGACTTTTCATGGGCTTCTTTAATTATTTTATTATTGTATAATTATTCTAAACATATATACTAATTTCATGTCATTGGAACACATAATTGTTATCCATTTCATATCAAACTTTAAGAAAAACAGTCTTGTTCACTATTTGTTCATATGTTTTGAACATAAATTTTACGTAACTCTTGTGTTGTCCCCTTTGGCATGTGTTGCCATTAATGTCAAAGCAATAAGACAATAAGAAGTTCTTGATTGGTAAACAAGTCAGTAGTATTGGTTTGGTAATTCAGTTGATGGTCCCTTCATTTCAGTTCTTTGACAATCACTTGACCTGGCATACAAGTGTTTTTCAACTCTAGTACACTACATATTGTTTTTGATAAAAGGGTAAAATAGGTTCTACAGGGACCCGAAACCACAAATTTTACAAAATAGAGAAGAGAACACCAAAGGTCCACCAAAAAAAATAGCTGCCCAAGAAAAAACCAGCAGCAATCAGGCAAAAAGGACTAGGAGGGTCAAAAAAGAAAGGACAATAGAAAGAATACCCATTACTTCAGAGACCTAAGGATAGTCTCTGTCTCCACCTCCATATCCTGCATATCTTTCACCCCCTTTTTGAAAGTTTGAACCATTTTCGGGGTTAAGGGGGCCTTGCGCTTCAAATTGGTGTGGGTTCTTCTAGAAATGCCTCCATCCGTGTCCTGGCTTTTATCTTCAGTTTCTTCCAGATCAACCACCAAAGATCCCTACTGGGCTTTGTCAAGCTTTTCAGTCATTGCATTAATAATTATAGCATTGTGTCTTGCTATACAGCTGTTCTATTCCACAATAATTCTGATGTTATTCCTTAAGCACTCAAAATCGGTATCAATGTTCCTGTTACTATGCACCGAATCTTTATTACCCAATTCAACAATCTTAACCTCCATTTCCTCGATCTTACTTTGCAGGACCAAGTTTTTAATTTTAAGCTCATTGATCTCAAAGAAGGTCCAATCCAAGAGTTTAGAGTGGGACTCAGAATTGGTTTTAGCCAGGTTGAGAAAATCTAGGGAGGGCTCTTTACCAATGTTAACAAGGGAATTGTCGACATTGTGTGTGTCCGGTAAAGGATCCACACAACACACATAAATGTTGGTATCAACTTCCTCTAACTCAGAGGAGTCCATGGTGTAAGAGACAAGGCTTTTAGCCTGGGTAGCCTTGCTAGCAGGGTTGATCTTAGGAGGAGGATAGTAGGGCTCAAATGCAACCCGAGTTTTACCCGGTTCCCTGGAAGGGCCAGAATGCAAACTAGGGGCTTTTGGGCCAGGGCAAGGTTTAGGAAAATACTCTGAACTACTAGGCTCAGTATCATCACTATCAACATCAGGGTTGGCTTCTGAGGTAGCAGGGGCATGCACATGCATATATTCAACAATAAGCCTAATTAACCCAGTATGAAGCATAGGAAATCTTTTGGGGTTCTTTTTATTGTCCTCCAAACTTTTCTTCGGAGAGAAGAAGAAATAATAAGGGATAGAAACCCTTACCTTGTGGTAGAAATGGTTGAGGAGTGTGATGTGGTACCCATAGACTTTGGTAAAACGCCCATCTACCGTGATATACTCCATAATAGCCCGAAGGACCTTTCTCCATATAGATTTTATGGAGTCAACATTAAAGTAGTTGTTCGCAATTTTGACCAAGTTTTGCTTTTCCTTGTCATTTTTGGGGAATCTGATAACAACTTCATCAGAGTAAGCCCTGTCCCTAAAAAACTTCTTCCCATCAATGAGTAATCCCGTAACTTTGGCAATTAAATCGTCAGTGAGCTCCACATTCCTGCCGAACAGAGTCAAGTTACCATCATGCCAATTTTTGGCAAAGAGATTTGTAGCCTCCAAATTAGAACCATGAAGCTTCTCCAGAAAAGGAATAAGACCTCCACTTTTTATCTTGTTCCAAACCTTAGCATTTTTCATGTGGATTTCATAGCTGTCCGGCTCAGTTCGCTTTTTGTCCCCTCCCATATTGGCCGACACGGTGAGGAAGAACTAAACACAATCCTTTCTAAAATTGGCCCTGCCAAATCTAAGCACCCACAAAGCGTGCGAAGTAAACTTGCAATTTACTCCACAAAGCTCGGTCCCATACAATCTAATGATTGTGATGTGAAAGATCCAACCTGTCCTCATTAAAGGGATAACACAACGCCTTACCATGTGATTTATCATGGTTTAATAGGGCACATACTTTAATATTTAGATCGCTATTATTAAGCTAGGTACACACTTCTTTACTCTTAACTCCTTCATTAGCAAAAATGTCCGCAACAATATTGGCTTCTCTGTAGGTGTGTGTTATTTTAACTTTTTCAAACTTGACCAATTTCAATTTAGCTTCATCAATCCACGATTTGATGGTCCACGAGGGAGGAGACTTGCCACGGAGGCAGTCAATTATGTTTTTGGAATCTCCTTCAAGCCATAAGTTTTTAATATTGAGACTTTGAGCTAAATTTATAATATGGTAAGCACCAGTCGCCTCCGCCAGGTGATTAGTTTGAGAGCCAAGAGGAGAGGTCATCGCACCCATGAAGTTGCCATAGGAATCCCTTATTATTCCTCCACAGCTCGCCACCCCCGGATTGCCTTTAGCCACACCATCAAAATTAGCTTTGATCCATTCGTTAGGCGAAAAAGTCCAGCAAACTCCCTCTCTGTCCTTTTTAGCCTTCATAGTAAAGCTAGACAGTAAGGGGTTCAAGTTTCATTCCTTAGCAACACAAAGATCATAGTTCAAAAAATCTGCATTCAAGGTCTTCCTATCCTTCTGGGCCACGGCACTGAAGTTTTCCTTTAGAGCTCTAGCAATTTTATCAAAGAGATAATCCACAGAGGCTTCTTTGCCCCTAAAAATTTTGTTGTTGTGTTCTTTCCAGATGCCCCAAGCTATATGAGGAAAGGAAAGCTCCCAGAAAAATCTAAGTAAAGGATTCCTATTGGGGCTTTCCATTGAGAAAAGAGTTCTTCAATGAACATTGGGAATACCCAAGAGAGGTTCCATAATCTGTTAAAATTTTCCCAAAGAGAAGCCGCAAAAGAACAATGAAGGAATAAATGATTAACAGATTCAACATCCATCTTACAAAGACAACATCTAAAAGGGATTTGAAATCTTCGTTTACACAAGTTGTCAATTGTTAGCAACTTATTTTGAAGTAAAATCCAAAAGAAGATGTTAATTTTAGGTATCAGATTATTGCACCAAGCTTTAGACCAAAAGGGAGGATGATCCAAAAAAGAAGTAAGCTTAGCAAAAGCAGAAGACACAGAAAAATTACTAGAGGGATCATCAATCCAGACCGCATGGTCCTCCAGCTGCTCCGAGCTAAGTCTAACACCAACAACGTAATTTGGATGGGGGCCAAAGCCTGACTAATTATGCTTAAGTCCACCCAATTACCATTCACTATGTAATCTTTCACATAAATGCCAAACCTAGCCTTGCAATTCTCAGCCCAATCGCTAAAGGGATTGATATTTATCAGGGGTTCCTTCAAAAGCCATCTGTCTTCCCAGAATCTGGTACTATCACCATTTCTCACTTGCCATCCAATGCCTTCCTCTACTATTTTTTTTCTAATAATTAAATTGTTCCAGCATATAGATCCTCTTGGAAGAAGGTGGGGGTCCTTATTAATAATGGAAGAGCAATTGTTATCAAGATATTTGCTAGCCATAATATCAATCCACTCCCCGGAGGAGGAGAAAATTCTCCAAATTTGCTTAGCCAAGAGGATTTTATTAATAGATCTAATTCTTCTTAACCCTAGTCCACCATTCTTTTTAGGTCTACAGACCAGATTCCAATTAATTAAGGGAATTCTTTTATTTTCCTCAACACCCGACCAAAGAAATCTTTTTTGAATTTTTTCAATTGTGTCAGCATATTTAGCAAGGATCTTAAAGAGGCTCAGGGCATAGATAGGGAGATTCTGAAGGGAGGCTTTAAGGAGCTGAAGCTTACTAGCTTGGCTAAGCAGAGCACCTTTCCAACCTATAATCTTTTTACTAAATCTATCCACCAACAAAATCTAGAAGGCATCAGGAGGTTTCAAACTTAAAGGAAGACCCAGGTAGGTGGCAGGAAGAGATTCCACCTTACAGTCCAAAATTCTAGTGATTTTGGTCTGACGATGAGCCAGAGTATTGAAAAAGAATAGCAAGCTTTTTTGTTTATTGATCAACTATCCTAAAGCTCTCCCATACTTGTCAAGCAGCTGTTTAATAGATTTAGGTTCAGACACAGAAGCTTGACCCATGAGCATAGTATCATCAACGAATTGGTGATGAGAACACATGAAGTTGCCTGAAGATGGTCTGAGCCCAGAGATAACTTTAAAGTCAATCAATTTTTTCAGGTTCCTACCAAGGCTTTCGGCCATAATAGTGAATAAAATAGGAGAAATAGGATCACCCTGCCTGAGACCTTTGGTACTCTGAAAAAAGGAAGTTGGGGAGCCATTGACCATAACCAATATGGAGGTTGTGGACACAAGTTGTTCCACCATTTGAACCACCCTATTATTAAAGCCAAAGGCCTTCAGAATTTTAAATAAAAAAACAAGTCAACTTTGTCAGAGGCTTTTGAAATATCAAGCTTTAAAAGGAAACCTTCAGTCTTCGATTCAACAAGGGAATTAATGCTCTCATGAACTGAAATAATAGAATAAAGAATTTGTTTGCCAGGGACGAATCCATTCTGTTGAGGAGAAATCAAGGAAGGCAAAAAAAGTAAGAATCTAGAGGTTAAGACCTTAGAAATGATCTTGTATAAAGAATTACATAGACTGATAGGTCTGAAAGCCTCAAAGTTGTCAGCTCCAGGTTTCTTGGGGATGAGGACCAAGAAAATAGCATTTAGTTCTTTTAAAAGACATCTGGCTCCAAAAAATTCCTTAGCAGCATTAACCACATCTTCTTCAACAATCTCCCAGAAACATTAGAAGAAGAACAAAGGAAAGCCATCGGGCCCCGGGGCTTTATTCCCATCAAAGGAAAATACAACCCTCTTGATTTCCTCATTGGTGGGGATAGCAGTCATAAAAGAGTTGTTCTCCTGGTTGATGATACTTGGTCTAGCTTCCACCGACTGATCTTGCTCATTCTGGTTTATTTCAGTACTAGCCAATAGTAGAAGTTTAAAGAATGAACCCGCCTGCATCCTTATATCCTCTTCCTCCACAAAACTGGTACCATTCACATCTATTTGGAATATTCTATTAATAGCTTTGTGTTTAGAAGCCGAAAGGTGGAAATACCTTGTGTTTCTATCTCCAACCGACAGCCAAAGAGCTCTTAATCTTTGTTTCCAAAACTCCTCCTCCTTCCCAATAATGTCATGCATCTTCATAAGGAGCTCATTCTCTTTTTCCTTAGTATCATTCAAGTAACCCTCATTCTGAATTTTGAGTTGAATTGCTCCCAGCTCCATCTGAAGTTCAAACTTGATCTTAAAGATGTTCCCAAAAGAATCTTTTTTCCATTTTTTAAGATTACATTTCACTTCCCTTAATTTTTTAGCGATTCTGAACATAGCAATACCTTGAATACTTATATTCCACATTTCTTTAATTCCTCTTTGAGAGCAGGATGGGAAATCCATATTTTTTCAAATCTGAAGGGGGTATTCTTCTTCTTTTTTATAGAATCTGCAGTGAAACTGATAGGGGAATGATCAGAACCTATTCTAGTAAGATTTTTAAGGGAGCAAAAGTAATCAAAATACCAATGATTAGAGATTAGAGATCTATTTAATCTGACCTGAATGAGGTCCATCCCCTTTCTGCAATTTGACTAGGTGAAGGCGGCTCCAAGAAGGTCCAGATCTATCAGCCCTTGAGTATCAATAAAATTCTGAAGATCCTCTTTACTTTCTAAGTTGATCTGAGATCCCCCAAATTTCTCTCCATTCATTAAGGGGGTATTGAAGTCCCCCATAATAATCCAAGCTTCTTTATCAAAAATCCTTCTAATGGAGGCTAATTCCAACCAAAACGATTTCCTCATAACTTTTCCATTAGGAGCATAAATGTTCATTTGAATCCAACTGAAGTTATCTCTTATATGAGTGAATCTAGTAACTATGTGATTCGTACCTTCCAAATTTGGATCACCTTTGATGTTGTGGCAGTTCCAAAAAGTAACAATGCCACCCGAAGCACCATTAGAATTATTACCCTAGTTGCAGTAGTATTGAAAGAGTTTCATATTTTCAAATTTCTCCTTGGACATTTTAGTTTCCTGAATCAGAAGAATATCTGGTTTGTGATCTCTAACAAAGTTGCAGAGAACATCCTGCTTGTGGGGGCTATTGAGTCCCCTTATATTCCAAGACATAATCTTCATTAAGTACTGGGGGAGTTGAGACACTCCGGGATGGTTTTCTGAGATCCATCTGCTATATCCTGAAAACTATTCAGCTCTCTTTTCTTTTTCGAAGACTTTTTACCTCTTGAGTTTTTTGTTGCACCATAATCAGCCTTGCCTCTTGATCTGGTGGAAATGCCACTTGGGGTCTTCCCTTATTTTTTTTTTTCCAGGTTTCTTCTTTAACAAATTCTCTTCTTTATCAGTCTCTTCTTGACTATTCGTCTCTCTGCTAGATTCCCAGTCCTTATCGTTTGGTAATCTTGTTCCCAAGGTAATGTGTCCATGTTACCATTCTCCTAACAACACAAAGCACTGCTGGAGAGGTTGGCAGAGTGATCATGTTTTTCAAGGGAATCTAAAACCCCAACAACAGAATTGGTCTCCAACGGGTGTTCCACACCCATAGGGGAGGGAAAACCAGAAAATAGGGGGAGAGGAGGGATATTCAAGACCAAGGATAGGCCCTCACTGGGAATATCCTCCAAACCTGGTATTTCTTCATTTCTATCATATGGGACTATCATTTGGGAGAAAGAAGGAGACAGGATCTGATCTCCTTCATCAGCTAGGGTGCCCTCAATAATACCTCTTTCCTTGGGAACAGACTTTGGGATATGAGGCTCAAAAGGGACCTCACCTTTTTCCTCCAAAATTGCTTCAAACTCTAAGGGGCCTTTCAGATTATCAGCTTCAATAACCAACTCCTGCTCTTTAATCTCCCTACTTACTTCTCCAGAATCATTCTTCTTTTTTTTCCATTCTTTTTTACCTTGTTCAACTGGCTTATCTTTCTCTAAGGCTGCATTAAGAGGGCATTTTTTCGCCCAATGACCAGATTTCCTACACTTGAAGCAGGAAAATGGGATGGTTTCAAATTCTATACTCTGTTCCCAAGAACCCAACTTAGACTTTATTTCTATCAATGAGGGTAGATTTGCTTCCTGAGGCACCCCCACACAAATCCTCGTGAAAACCAGTCTCTTTCTAGCAACTGTCATTGTGTCAATCGAAAGGAGCTCGCCAAAGGAGATCACAATACCCAAGAAGATGTTTTCACTCCAGTATTCCAGGGGCAGGCCTAGAAGTCTAACCCAGACTGGAACATTCTCAAAGATAGAGTCCGATAGATCCAAGTCGGAAGACCACTTCTTTAGAGCCAGGGACGATTTTCCTATCACCCAGGGACCTCCACCTCTCACAACCGTAATATCCTCTTTGCAAGTAAATTCAAAAGCGAAAAAACCCTTAGGAAAATCAGCAACAGAGACTTTCCCACTGGTTCCCCATTTGTTTTTAAAAAATTCCCTGACCACTTCAATATTTGGTCTAGGGCCCGTAAACTTTCCAACCAAGGTTCGTTCCATTAAAGCTATGTTATGGTCTATGATCAGATCAGGAATCAAAATAGCAAACTTACCTCTAGCAAGAGATGAGATATTTTGCACAGGAGGGAAGGAAGACTTTCCGTTAGGTTTTACCCCGAAAAGTGAGGTCCAGGATTTGCAGTTGCCTCCTAAACCGCCAGTGGTCCCCACTCCCCCACTAACCTTCTCAATTTTTTCGGTGGGAGAAGAAGCAGAGAAAGAAGCTAGAATTTCCTTTCCCCTAGGATCCACCTGTATTTTGGCACCGGAGTCCACATCATCCTGGTCATCCTTACCTTGCTTTTGACTCGGTTCCAACTCCCGATTTGACTATTGATTCTCCGATCTTGCTTCGCTTCCAGTTCCGCAACCATTGATTTGAAATTCAAACTTCGTTTTCTCCCGCCCGTGACCACGCCCATGACCGCTCATCCCGTCTTCAAATTTAAAATTGATAATGTTACACATGGTGTACACTGCATATTGTTTCATGTTTAGTCATCTTGCATATTGTGATGAGGACCTAAAATTGTGACTATATGTAAATACAATTATATGAGTTGAAACAGTTATGAAGACAATTCTCTTTTTTTATTAAAAAACACATAACACTATTTATGTGTGTTGTTGAAGGCATTCAGTATCACTGAAGTGTTTTGGTCCTCATGTTCATTTATTTATCGTATGTCATTCAGTTTTAAAGTTGTCGTAAGATTATGTTATCTTGTAAATATTTCATCTTTTGGGTTTCTATAATTTTCCCAGTCTCTGTGATTTGGTTATGGTCTTTATGTTCATTCATGTTAAAAATCATCAAACATGCTTGATAACTAAATTTCTCTAGAGCTTGCACTTTACATTTGCTTTTTAATGCTAAAGTGGTTGGTATGGGAACAATTGATGTCACTATTTATCAAGAAATTTGAGAAATTGTTTTAAAAACAATCCATGAGGTATGGGATTTGAAACCCATCAAGTGTCGGTAATCTAGTTTTGGATTGTGATAATTCATACAAGTGGATAGAATGATATACTAATTTTTGAAATGTACCATTTGTAATGCATATTATATATATAACTACCTAAAAAATATGTTGGGTCTCAATCTTGGAAACATAAAAATAAGGACTATCCATGAGTCACTCACAAGATCAAATCAACTTCCAAATGAACAAGTGAAATGCCTCAAGAAAAGAATGATGAAAATCAGACTAATGTCAAAAATTGCAAAGGTGATTACAATAGGCCCATCAACATATCTCAATCAAGTAATGCACCCTTGATTCTCATTGTGTACCTTCAAGGTCATATGGCAATGACAACAATGTGATTGGTAAAGTATTCATTTTCATGACCTGTACCCTTACCCAAATGCCAATGACAAAGCAAAGCATGTATTGGTGGATTAGAAAACCCTATTCATCCTTCTAGAAAACCTTTAAAGTAAGGTTTTAAGTCTCAATATTCTAAAAAACCACTCTCTATGAGTTGTTTATCCTCTACAAACTTAGTTTTTCAAACCTCTTCTCCATTTAAGGAGGGTAATTTACTTCTAAAAAATATTTATCTTGGAGTATTTTCTCCATATAACCTGAATTGGTTCCTGTATAATAGTTCGTATACATAACTGTTGCAAGATGGAAAACACACTAGGTTGTCCCAAACTTTGAAAATCTTGTTCAAAGACAACAGTTAGTTTTATGCACATAGTAAGAAGATAATGTATTGAAGTTGAGCTTCATAATTTTTAACAACCCTTACTTTCAGCAAAACACTCTTCTTCGATATCTGCCCATATGTTTCCAACACATTATTCACATAACAGTTGCATCATGGAAAACATAGTGGGCTATGGCTCGCTTATTATTTTATGCAGGCTATGAGAAATTAATGTTTTGAAGTTCACGTTGTTGTTTTTTAACAACACTTACTTTGAGAAAAACACTCTTTTTCAATATCTGCTCATATGTTTCCAACAAAAAATTTACATAACAATAGCATCATGGAAAACACAATGGGTTGTGGCTCACTTCTTATTTTTTTTGGACTGTAAAAAAATAATGTTTTCAACTTCACTTTCTTGTTAAATTATGACACCCCTTACTTTAAGAAAAACAGTCTTGTTCACTATCTGTTCATATGTTTCCAACACAAATTTTGCTTAACTATTGCAACTTATGGAAAGCACACTAGGTTGTCCCGGACTTTGCAAATCTTGTTCAAAGATAGCAGTTAGTGTTATACACACAATAAGAAGACAATGTATTGAAGTTGAGCTTCATAATTTTTAACAACCCTTACTTTCAGAAAAACACTCTTCTTCGATATCTGCCCATATGTTTCCAACACATTATTCACATAACAATTGCATCATGGAAAACATAGTGGGTTGTGGCTCACTTATTATTTTATGTAGGCTATGATAAATAAATGTTTTGAAGTTCATGTTGTTGTTTTTTAACAACACTTACTTTGAGAAAAACACTCTTTTTCAATATTTGCTCATATGTTTCCAACAGAAAATTTGCATAACAGTAGCATCATGGAAAACACAGTGGGTTGTGACTCACTTCTTATTTTTTACGGACTGTAACAAAATAATGTTTTCAACTTCACTTTCTTGTTTTATGACACCCCTTACTTTGAGAAAAACAATCTTGTTCACTATTTGTTCATATGTTTCCAACACAAATTTTACATAACTGTTGTAGGATGGAAAACATAGTGGGTTGTCTCAGACTTTCCAAATCTTGTTCGAAGACAATAGTTAGTGTTATGCACACCGTAAGAATATAATTTATTGAAGTGGAGCTGCATATTTTATAACTACCCTTGCTTGCAGGAAACATTTGATGACATTGCAGGGGTCAAACAACTCAACTCACTATGCTATTGCAAACAAGTCAGATGACTAAACTAGAAAACTCCACCTTTCAGCCAAGAACAAACGACTGACTGAAACCAATCCCCAACTTAAACATCTCCATATGTGAACTTTCAAAATAGACTGTCCTTAACCAGCCTAATTAGGTTTCCTTTAATCATTCAATTTGTCAGACAACAACAAAAGACTCTCTCACACTCTTAACTTAGTTCCATGCCATGTAAAATACTCTATTTGAATGAATCTTCAATGTCTTTTTAGCCTTTCAAGGAACGAAATTCCAAACACTCCACATACTGTTCAATCTATGTCTTTTCAGAATTTTGTCCTGAAAGGATAGTCAATTAATGGTCTCCAAATACTCATAAATTCACCAATCCCTATCTTGGAATGGAGTCACCTATGCCCAAAAACCTCTACAAAACAAAATTACACAACAAGGACTGATATTCCACAAATAAAACTCATCAAGTCATGAATGCACAAAGACATTTACAGATTTTGAAATTCCATTTTAGCATTCCATTTCAATATCCTTATACATTTCCAAGAGAAGATGCACAAGAAAAGTTACAAAATGGAAAACACAGACTATAACAAAACAGTGTATTCAAGTTCACCATCAAATTTTATAAGAACAATGTGCATCACACAATGAAATGTAAAAACATTTTGAGTCAATATTATACAATCTGAAGAAAATTACAATGCACATTTAATATTGGTAACACTAAGGACTATGTCAACCATTTACGAATAGGTATAATCTATGTGTTTTCAGCATCTGGAATCATTTGTCACACTTTGATTGTCAAGGTGGAATTGACAGCATACAATGTTGGCACCCCGTAATTCTCATGTAGCAGCCTGAAGGAGGGTCTGACACGGTAGATCTCAAACCTAACAATGTGGTTGAATTTGAACACGGCGAGCAACCATTCCTCCACAAGACCTTTGTGATTACTAATTAGAGATTCCCCCTTGAGGAATCTCATAAACCTCATGCTTAGCTAATTTTTAAGATTGTGCCTGTGTATGATAACTGTTGGTCTAATGCACACCTTCCATATGCATCCAGCTAGGAAAAGGTCTCAAATCTCTCGATAAACAGACATTGGCCAATCACATAAATTGACAATCTCTATTTGTAGATTGTAATATTGAATATTCATTCCCATATGTGCCCATACACCAAAGACACTATTGAAGAAGTGAGCATAATAATCATAGTGCAAATCTATGCAGTTTGGCCCTTTTCTATTAATTCTCCTTAACATCTTTTCCCGCAACCTGTATGAGAGGTTGAGTTCCTCAATTCGAGCAAGAATATTGCATGGTAGATACGGGTGGTAGTTGGTCAACCAACTAGCCACCCATTCTTGAGAACTGTGGGACATCTTCTATAGAATTGCAGCAGCAGGTTGTAAAATTCCTGAAATGAAAGACAAAACAACTTTTTTATAAGGTAGACCTGCATTCTCTAATTAGAAAGACATTGTCAATGCAATGGAAATAGTGAAAAAATAAGCGAGCAAAGTGGAAGATATAGATAATGTATGCAATAAAGAGATTGTACCTATTTTTTTGAACTAAACGAGGCAACACGTGCAGTATCTGGGTGATCCCACAATAGTGGTTTACAATTTTTGGCCAAAATGGACACTAAAATTATTATTTTTAACTAAATCTTCACATTCAGGCACCTATAGCAGCTAAACCATGAGGAATTTGAAGATGATGCAAACTAGAGTCTCATCAAATTTTGTCTATAGATTCTAAAAATATTTTTTCAAAATTTTTGGAATAAAATTGCACTTCTTTTTCCATCTCCCACGAAAACTGGTTTTTTTCAAAAAACAACATTTTTAAAAAGTGATGCTCACCGTATACAACATAAATTTTTTTGTATGAAGGATAAAATTATAATTTTTTCAAATTTAGATTTGTAACTATGATATCTAGCACTTTCATTTAGTCTTATAGTTTTTTATTGAATGTTTTTTCCTTAATAGAGTTTCGAAATCAAACCAATTGCAATTCAGACATAGGCGGACTCTATACAACATATTTTTTTTTGTATGTATCGAAATTCAATTTTTTTTTTTAATGGATCAAGGACATCAATACCCAGCACAAACATACTTTTTAAAAAATTATATTGATAATTTGCTATTTTTCCACATGTGCAAAATAGAGAGCTTGATTTTCGGTGAAAAACCTATGTTTAATAAAACTAAAAAAACACATACATAATAAAACCAAAACACATTAAAATTATATTCATGGGATAGCTCATTTTGAGGACTACCATAATCATTTGAAATAAATTTTAAATGAGTTCATTTTATCCCCCAAAAGGTAAATCAAAAGTGATTTTTTATCAGTATTTTGATAGGTGTAAAGGAGACTCATTTATAGGTATGGTTTAAAACTAGCGAGGTTCTATCCAAGGGGGTTTGATCTAAGGTGGTTTGATCAGACCCTCTTCAATTGGAATCCTTAAAGTGGAAATTTTAAAGGCTTAAAAAATTATATTTTCTAAAAATATGTGATTTCAGCAAAAATCAGTTCCTCTCAGAAATTGTAAACCAGGTTTGTGGGATCACCCATCTCCAATGGGCATATGGCAATGGACGAGTCAAACAGTGGGAAGAACAATGACTAAAAGGAAAGAGAACAAAAATTTCAGCACATACAACAACATTCTCTAATTAGAAAGACATGAAACAGTTGCTAAAAAAAATTGAAAGCGAAAGAAAACTTTTCATAACTAAGTAACTATGTATGGACAGTGTCTTTTTCAACATGGAAAATAATTTGAGCATTTTGTTTGTTGCAATCACATGAGTTGAACTAATGAATTGTAGAAAATATATTTATGTTACGAACACAAAATGCACATCACAATTGCAGGATGGAAAACACGGTGGGTTGTGCCTGACATTTTTATTTTGTGCAGACTGTAACAAAACAAGGTCTTGAAGTTCACCTTCTTATTTTGTGGCAACCCTTTCTTTCACAAAACATTCCATTTTAATATGTCTTCATATGTTCCAAACATAAAATGCACATAACAATTGCACAATGGAAAACACACTCAAATTTGTCAACTTAACTATCTGAAACTCTTAACAACCCCTGCAAATAATCATAGTTGCAGGATGGAAAACACAGTGGGTTGTGCCTGACATTTTTATTTTCTGCAGACTGTAACAAAACAAGCTCTCGAAGTTCACCTTCTTGTTTTGTGGCAACCCTTTCTTTCACAAAACATTCCATTTTAATATGTTTTCATATGTTCCAAATATAAAATGCACATAACAGTTGCACGATGGAAAACACACTCAAATTTGTCAACTTAACTATATGAAACTCTTAACAACCTTTGCAAATAATCACAGTTGTAGGATGGAAAACACAGTGGGTTGTTCCTGACATTTTTATTTTCTATAGACTGTAACAAAACAAGGTCTCGAAGTTCACCTTCTTGTTTTGTGGCAACCCTTTCTTTCACAAAACATTCCATTGTAATATGTCTTCATATGTTCTAAACACAAAATGCACATAACAGTTGCACAATGGAAAACACACTCAATTTTTTTTCAACTTAACTATCTGAAACTCTTAACAACCCCTGCAAATAATCATCATTGTACAGACCCATTTCAGTCCCCCTCAACATACTTGAAACCCACATACGGCTCTTTTGGAACAACTTGCACAAAAACAAGAAATAACGTTGTTGACAAGGCCAATTACACCAAATTTCAGCAAACACACCACTCAAATCATACAAGTAGCCCAAGAAACCAATGGGGTGGGTCTCATCAGCCCTCAAAACCACCAAATCCACACTTGGTTTGCAAAGACTGTCTATCCCAAACGCCTATTCATGAAACCCTTGTTTTAAGCAATTGACATGAGGGTAACTTGGAAAACTATATTCGACTCTTTTTGAAACCTTCTCAAACACCTTTATTTAGGCTTGTACATGCTTAAAAGAACAAGGGATATCACTGCCCTCACCTTTTTGATGAAACCCTAACCTTAAACCTCACTTGTCATGCTCTTTTCCACTCAAAATCTACAGGGGCAACAACTCAAACCACCTAATTCCTTTCTCCCTTCAGAAAACCATCTTCCCAGTATCAAAATCTAACCTATCAAAATCATTCCCTGAGTGACGAAGATCACATCGTTGATTACATCCATTGCATCACACATCTTTCATAAGGCAACTTTTAGGTGAAATATGGTGGGTTTAGTAAGTGAATGTCTATCAAACTTGGGGCCAACAAAGTTTAAGGTAAGATTAAGTTTTTGCAGGCTTAATTAGTCGTGCTTGAAGAATGTTTTAGGCTTAATTATTTTGTTTGTAAAATAGGCCTATTTTGGGGTCCACGATAGCGAAGAAGAGCTTGTTTGAAGTGTTTGTTCTATAAGGTATTTACTATTCCAGAAACCCATTTGTGCCAATTTTTACATATCACAAATTGAGATGCTATTGTTTTGAAAAGAATGCTTGAAAACATGACTCTACCGCTGGAAATGCACTCAATTAGCCCAAATTTACAAAGGAGTAGGTCTTAAATCATCATCAAAACACCTAATGACTTGAAACAGTCCTTTGACAACTCTCATAACTTAGGAATCATCTACTTTTACGAATACAAAGGCTCAAGCCAACACTGATCTACTGAACCCTTACTTTATGCACAAAAAAAGCTCTATCAAATGAGGCTTTAATAGAATACTGTATTCCAAACCTTCCCATGCTCTACCACCATATGAAACATGTTTTCAAATGTCTGCCCATGCTTTAGGAACAAACTTTTAGCCCGTTTGAATGCACTTTCCTCAGTTACCAACTTGTACGCATCCTTTTTCATTGGAAATATTCTGTATTCTCTAGAGATCAGCAACCAAATATTGAATGGTTCACTTCCCCTGCACAATTCAACAGATACACTTCTTAAATTGCATAACGTCATACCAAATTTTGGACTTATGTAAGCAGAGTTATTAAATTCGAACCATACCTTCCATTGGGTTTACACCCACGAAAGACAGTCACCGACGAGGACTCCTTTCCCAAGATTGGAATGTTGAAGTGAACAAAAAAATCCATAAAATAAATCATAAATTTTATGACGTGGTACAAGCACATAATAGAAAAAGGGAATTTGCAATACCATTTCCTATTACAATAAAGAAATTGAAATGGGTTTTCTCATACTCACCCATATTAGATGTTGTATCCTCTGCCACATCCATAGCAATTGCACCTGAAGTCTCACATTGCATATTGACATTCAAATTCAAACTATTGTTCACGGACAATGGAAAGGAGTCATCCAAAGGGGTTTGGTGATCTGACTATTGTGCGGAATGCGTCGTACGTTGGGTTGGACGTCGACGACGATCCCTGGTTGCACTAAACTATGGACGCATGTGAACGGTGGTAGTTGCAGCTTGATCAAGATCCATAATGAATTCAAACGAAAATGCATTTGATTGTCGTAGGTCCTCTACAAATGTGTCCACGCATTTTGCATATGAGTGCACTTGTTGTAGAGATTGTGGTAGTGTACGCATCACTTTCTTCAAGAGTTCGTTAGTGTCATTCCAAAGAGACATTGTCACCACATGTTCATCATATACATGAGTCATAGAAGGAGCTTGCACAGGGGTCAGAACATTAGGATTGTTTTCTTCTACACCCCCCTCTGACAATGTCTTGTTCAAATCTATACATGTATCAATTGGTTGACCTCCCCCATCTAAATGAGCACACAATGGAAATTTGTATTAGGCTGTAGAAAATGCAAAACATAATTGACTCCAATAAAGTAATGCAATTCGAATTGAAATTCACTTACCATGGACCACCCCTTCAATGGCAGATGATCTTTTAATTAAGTGAGCAACCTTGACCACATGTTTGCAAGTGTTCCCCTGCAAACTCCAAGGGTAGTCACAAACAAAAAGGTGCTCCCCAAATTTCCAAACAAGGTAGTGCATTGACCTACTTTGACTTTTCACCTAGTACCGTCCAGGATTTGTTTCATTGGGAATACAATTATCGTCTGGAATTGCCTTGGCCCGATCCACACTAGATCACATATTTAAATAATTTTTGTTCGTCAAAAAATCGTAATGCTGCAACTTTTCCTTTTGCCTATAGAATGGTTCCATTTTATACACAAGTGTGTAATACCAATAGTCCATTCTCCTATTGCATTTTTTTGAACGATCGCACAAGTACTGAGTTTTTAGTACGTAATGGTACGACTCAATGGCTGCATTTGTATCCTGGTTGGCATGTGGGAATAGTCTGCAATTTTTCGCTCACATGGCTGTGAAAAAAACATCCAATAGTCAAGTAAGCCACTACGTATTAGATGTGACATAAAATAATTTGAATGGTGTGAATCATGCGAGGTGACAAAAATTATCAACTCACCGATTCAATCTTCTCCTTCGCACCAAGTCTTCTTGAAGTACTCTAAGAATTGGGGCTAATCATTGAACTCCTGAAAGAAAAAGTTCAATAGCTGAGTGACGCAATCTTCGGTGTCAACGATTGCCATCATGATCATGCTAAGACTGCAGAAGATGTCCATTGCCCTTTCCTTGGCTGCATACTTATATACATTCTTTAGCCAAGCCCTTTTGACATGACAAAGGCATAGAAGCACATGACATTGAAAGACAACCCTAATAGACAATACAAATGATATTATTTACCGCTCGACTGCATGAGAAAGTGGCATTGAAAATGAATAGCAAATGAGAAAGGTACACAAATGAAGAAAGGGATGCACATACTGTATGGCTTAGATCTTTGCAGTCGCATCATCGGTAAAAAATGAATTGATTCTCTAGTCGGGTCTGGCTCTTCTTCCACGTTTGAGCAATACGCGTAGCCATGTAAAGATGTCCTCAGTCTTGTTTCGTGAGGAGACTGCCCACGCAACCGGCACACCACTCTATTTCTCGTCGAAAACGAGGAGAGTATACAATTGGTACTGTAGAGAGAATAACTTGGCATGAGCATTGTGAAGTTTACAGCCAAGAAGATCATTGAAAACATGACGAACTATTTGTCAATGTTTGTAAGGCCTCACCTCATATTTGTTAGTTTCAAATGTGGAATCCATCGAGATGACTGAATTGTGCGAGCATCTAACCATCCTATCCAACATCCATGGAGGTTGAACCCCGATTTAACAAAAGGCGTATTGTTCCCATCAAGCCATTGAAAGTAGAAGAAGTTGTCAAATTCCTGTCCACTCCACAATAGGATACTTGTCGAATCAACTTTGTGTTTTTGTGTGTGAGTAGAATGCACCTTTCGCTAGGCATTCATTACATCATTTTTTGTAAGGGAATTGATCTCTCTTGGACATCATCCCACATAACATAGGATCGTTGATGTGTCTATCCATTATTGCATTGACACTGACCTCCATGAGTAAAAGGCTTTCAATATAGTTTTTGCACTTTGTGGATAGATTAGCGGCAAACATAGAACGCGTCTCTCCACTTGTGTCATGAATGTCATGGAAAAATTCACCATTTTTATCTACGTGGAA
The DNA here is from genome assembly GCA_007115665.2 of Sequoiadendron giganteum. NCBI lineage: Eukaryota > Viridiplantae > Streptophyta > Pinopsida > Cupressales > Cupressaceae > Sequoiadendron > Sequoiadendron giganteum. The sequence goes on along the minus strand of CM021102.1, from coordinate 42,586,541 downwards.
CATTTATTTGTAGATAATATAGGAAACATCGGGTTTGCCTTCCATAACCTTTACCATGAAGTGGTATTGATAACCTCGCATTTGTATAGATGTCTTATGTTGTTTCTTATTTGGTGGAGGCTGGTCTCTCTTGTCTTTAGGACCGTATTGACACCAGTAGCTATGAGAAAGGTATCATCTCATCATGTTCAACCAAGAGAGTAAAATATCATTCGACCATAGAAATGAATGTCGATATATACAAACCTCTTATACAAAATTGTTTTGCTATAATTTTTGTCATAGACGAGACACGAGGTGGTAGGTTCTCTTATTTTCTTGTCCAAAAATTTGGTTTCTACACCTTCAACGGAAGTTTCACCGTGAATGAACTGATCAATTCTTGTAAGAGGAATTGCTGCAACAAGGTCAGGGACCTTATCCTTGTTGACGGAAAGAGCAGCCCATTCCAAATCGGAAGACAAAAAAGGAGAGCCTCCATTTTTTACATCTTGCACCTGCAATTCATCTAGCTTGTTCCATTTCAAACCTCTCCCCATTCTAGGAAATCACAACATTGGACGAATACTTAAAATTAGTGTGGATTGTGTGAAGAAAAAGAAAAAAATCATTCATTAAACATAGATAAAATGTGCTTGCATTTCTCTCACCCACGTGAAACCAATAGGATGTTCCGGCTTCAACCGAGGGAAATTAAAGGTGATAGATTCAATCAAGCTACGCATAAAATATAACACAAATGCATGCTGGAAATCAGATAGTCCAACAACCCAACACTGTGTTTTCCGAATCAGAATTATTTTCTTCACTTTTCTCTGAATCATGCAAAATTCAAACACAACAATGAAATGTGTGGTTTGGAAGACATTCATACTGTCTTGTAACATTCCATGTTGCAAAACCGTAGGTGTTAAGAATCAAGGAACCTACCATGAGACAACCCTTGACATTTGAACATGGAGATTTAAATAACAGAAACCTAACACTGTGTTTTCTGAATCACAATAATTTTTTGCACTTTTCTTTCAATCATGTGAAATTCAAACACAACAATGGAATGTGTGATTTTGAATACATTCATATGATTTTGTAACATTCCATGTTTCAAACCCCTAGGTGTTAAAAAACAAGCAACCCACAATGAGACAACCCTTCACATTTAAACATGGACATTCAAATAACTGAAACCCAACACTGTGTTTTCCAAATCACATTTCTTTTTTTCAATTGATTTTGTCAATCATGCGAAAGTTAAACACAACAATGGAATGTGTGATTTGGAAGACATTCATACTGTTTTATAACATTCCATGTTGCAAAACTGTGGGTGTTAAGAAGCAAGCAACCGAACATGAGACGACCCTTTACAATTAAATAGGGAGATTGAAATATCTGAAACCCAGCACCATGTTTCCCATTCACAATTATTTCGTGCAGTTTTTTTTTCAATCGACTGAAATTTGAACACAACAATGGAATGTGTGATTTGGAAGACAATCATACTGTATTGTAACATTCCATATTTCAAAACCATGGGTTTTAAGAAGCAAGCAACCCACCATGAGACAACCCTCTACATTTAAACAAGGAGATTCAAATAACTGAAACCCAACACTGTGTTTCCCATTCAGAATTATTTTGTGCAGTTTTCTTATCAATCGACTGAAATTTAAACACAACAATGGAATGTGTGATTTGGAAGATAGTCATACTATATTGTAACATTCCATATTGCAAAACCGTGGGTTTTAAGAAGAAAGCAACCCACCATGAGACAACCCTCTACATTTAAACAAGGAGATTGAAATAACTGAAACCCAGCACTGTGTTTCCCATTCACAATTATTTTGTGCAATTTTTTTTTTCAGTCAACTAAAATTTAAACACAACAATGGAATGTGTGATTTGGAAGACATTCATACTATTTTGTAACATTCCATGTTGCAAAAACGTGGGTGTTAAGAAGCAAGCAACCCACCATGAGACAACCATTTAAGAAACAAGCAACCAACCATGAGACAAGGAAAGATAAACAACAGACTAATTTCACAAGATGATTTCTTTTAGAATTAACAGATTCAGCAAATAAAACATCAACACAATTCAACTCAACAAATATCATATTGAAGAACGATCACAGAAGCACAAAGACATTTGCGATCAAGAAAATATTAACAAACTCAAAGATTCAATCTTATTTCCTTTTTTCTCAATACAAAATATGGGTTCAAAGGCTCCATGGCTGCATAACAAAATTGTCTAAAAATAGAAAATTCCCTTCTCCCCCCTTTTCCTCTCTTTCTTTCCTACCCTTTTTTTTTTCTCCAATAATTGTTCGCAATCCTCCTTAAAAACAGCCAAGGTTGCAATAATTCATTAAGAAACAAACACTGTTTCCATTACACCCTAGGATTTCGGTCACTATTCATAATTACAAAATTTTCAAGCATGTAAAGTAAAGATTCAGTTTATGTCGAAAGAAACTGTTTTTGTTGACAACTGCATAAAGAAACCAAGTTCGCTAAACAACCAGAGGAGTCAGAGCCCAAAAAATCTCCACAAGCATTTCATTAAGTAAATTATTAAATCTGGCTCGCTCTTCCTCTCTATCTAAGACAAAGATCACCCTCCAATATTCGGTGTAGATGGAATTTTCCTTCCATGCAAGCGAACGTAGCTCATAAACAATGTTGAGTTTTTCCTCCTCGAGCCACATTAAATTAGGCTGAATGACTGGTACTAGCTCGATTTCCTATTCCGCAACTTCACCAGGAAGTACCATGTCGAAGAAAACCTGGGATCAAAATTTTGCCACCTTTTCAAAACCGTGGGTGTTAAGAAGCAAGCAACCGACTATAAGAAAACCCTTTACATTTCAAGTGGATGATTAAAATAACTGAAACCCAACACTGTGTTTCTCATTCATAATTATTTTGTGCAGTTCTTTTTTCAATGATGTGAAATTTAAACACAACAATGAAATGTGTCATTTGGAAGACATTCATATTGTTTTGTAACATTCCATGTTAAAAAACCATGGGTGTTAAGAAGCAAGCAATCGACCATAAGACAACCTTTTACATTTAAACAAGGAGATTTAAATAACTGAAACCCAACACTGTGTTTCCCATTCAAAATTATTTTGTGCATTTTTCTTATCAATCGATTGAAATTTAAACACAACAATGGAATGTGTGATTTGGAAGACAATCATACTGTATTGTAACATTCCATATTGCAAAACTATGGGTTTTAAGAAGCAATCAACCCACCATGAGACAACCCTCTACATTTAAACAAGGAGACTCAAATAACTGAAACCCAACACTGTGTTTCTCATTCACAATTATTTTGTTTAGTTATTTTACTGAAACCCAACACTGTGTTTCCCATTCAGAATTATTTGGAGACTTGCAAAAGAGAATAAAAATTGAACTAATATAGTGGAGGCTAAATACTTCAATGGGTTACTTGTTATTGATTTTCCAAATTTGGATAACTTATATAATGTCTTACTTATATGAATTAAAGTAAAAAATTATAGATAACTCATAAGAAAGAGACCAATTTGAAATGTAGGAAATGGGTTGAAGGCTAGATTTTAGTATGATTCTTGGTTGGGAAACACTCTCCGTAATTTTTTAATCCCTTGTTTAGCTATCAAGAATGGTCTTTCTTCTTTATTTTGATAGTGTGTGGCTAATTACTAGGAATATGGTACTTAATGTAGAAAGTTGATTAATTTATTTATTCCTCTCAATCATCTCAATCAAGAGGTTATTAGCTACCTTATAGAGAAGTTAAAGAGTTCTATATAGTCTAGTTTAATAGGAAAAAATAGACCATTTGGTTGGGTTCTTCCATATGGAAGTGTACTATTGCATCTACTTATCTCCTTGAACATGATATACATGTTGAGGTGTTTGAAAAGAAGAAGATTTTGAACAAGAATATATTACATAAATTCAATGACATCTAGCAAGTTGAGCTTGTTAGAGTAAATTATTGATTATTGATAATCTTAAAAATAGAGCCATTACAATCCCCAATAGGTGTGATCTTTGTGAGAATAATGTTGAGTCTATTTTTCACATTTTTCTAGAATATTTATTCTCCTACTCTATCTAAATATCAAGTTTTCACTCTTAATGATGAATGGAGATTCCCTCAGTATTTTAAACTACCTCAATTTCCTTTCTCCCCCTCTTGGAATATCTTAAAAATTATTAAAAGCTATAAGAAAATTCACTCCATAAATGAGGAAACAATTGATCATCTCTACCATGGAGGTAGTGGAAAAACTATTTCTTTAGACAATATGAGTTGTTTTATGGAAAACATCACAATGGTATGATGGAAAATATTTTCCTAGTAAAATTACTTGTGGAATAATTATGAGAAGTGGGGTTGATTGCAATTATGTGATCTTGGGAAAATTATTGAATGAATTGATAATAATTGAAGTTTATCAAAATATTTATTTGGGTTACTCCTTTATATTTATCACAATCTACAACTTGGAGGTCAATGATATCGCCATTTTTCTCTTTATTTGTAAAGGATACTACCTATCAATCAATCTCCTTATTGATCCCTCTTTGGGAATCAACTTCTTTCATTTTTTCCAATGAGACTTAATAATTTCATCATTTTCTACTTGTTTATGGACTAGTACATTTGGAAGATTATCATGGGAGATGGGAGATTATGAATAGAGGCTTATTATTGTCAATAATATAATAAAAAAATTACTATTTGTCAATCCTTGCGAAGGGTGAGCTAAATCCATTTATATAATACATAGATAGTTACGATCCATTAGTTCATAGAGATTTCATTGTACAATGGAAGAGTAAGAAGGTTATTGTGAGGGATCTAAAATTTTAAGACTCGAAAGAGTTCAACATTGTAGTTGCTAGCATGTCTAAGAAAAGAGCCAAGACCCATCAAGCGAGCAAATGTGAAAGAAAATAAAACATTGACACTTTCGTAAAAGGCTTTGAGAAGCTCATTAAATGATAATTAAGATATCTCAAGGAGGCTCTTCCTTAAAATGAATTCAACTTCTTTCTCATTAAATATTTTACCCTAAATGAGAAGTATAAATTATCTATCTTTTGTTAAATAACTTTCCCTTTGTAAACATATAAGGCATAATTACCTAGTATGCTTTGCTTTGTAGCTTTCATTATATATAGAGAAATAAGTCATGAACGAGATTTTAGGTAAGAGAAAATGGTCCACTACATCAAGTTTTTATAATTTAACTTTATAATTGTAATAAATCCAATTCCTTACTTCTCAAATCCAACCATAGGGTGGTTGTTAATGAAAAAGTGCTCTTATTTTATAAGAATCAAGTCTCTTTTATGTGGGAAAAAATTCTCTAACCCCGAAAAAATGTGATCACTAAAATTTCTCCCTATAGTTCCCATATTTTTAAATATTACAAGAGGTCTAGTCTTGGTGAGGAAACTACAAATGATCCCACTAAATCTTCACTATTCCTAATGTTATCTTCTTTAAACTTATTAGACCTATAGGTAGAGCTAGTATTAGTAGAAGTCCTACCCCCTCTAATCTTAGTGTTGAGGTGATCCATCTAATGTTTCCCCTATTGATATCATTTCCCCTCCCTCTAATACAAAAGGAAAATACCTAGATATCATTGGTTCTTCAATTGAGTTTATTGATAACCGTAGATTTAAGAATATATAAACAACTACTAAAAGGAATAATAATTATATCAAGGAGACTATGGCCTAAAATGAAATCACTCAATGATGGTTTTAATCTTCAACATAGATTCCTAAAGTGGTTCAAGAATGAAATTGAGAATGAAATTAAGGATGGAGAAAATTCATAAATAGGTGAATATGGATGTTACTAAAATTGAGACTAAAGTGAGATTGTTTGATAAGGATTGTACAAATGCATTGCTTGGATTAAGATTCTATTTATATTGTAATCATATTTCTATCTCATGCATCTCGAACACTCTTAGAATGTGAATTTGGATTCCTATAGTGTATAATTATAGAGGTATCTTCTATTTATATTCTAATAGTAACCTTGGCATTATTTTTCATATTACATTTGACTATAGACTCATTTAAAGTATTTTCCCTTTCTTAAGTACTAGAAGAAGAAGTTGAGAATCTTGTCATAAAAATGGGTCCCACATGTGTTAGTGGCTCCAAAATAGAGAACTATATTTAGGGATTAAATCCATAAGATAGTTATGGGTCGAACATGTCTTTGCGGTTTTATTTTGTATTTAGGGTCTCATTGATTGAGCCCATATGACGTCCATGTGAATTCATTGATGTCCAAGGTGGGTATTGGATTTTTTCATGTACTAAGGCCTTGGTCTATTATTTTGGTGAAAAAATTTATGACTTTTGTCTCTTTTCTTTTGCATTAGTAGTATAAGATAGTAGTTTAATATCATTTTTTGCAGTTTTTTTTTCAATGGTGCGAAATTTAAACACAACAATGAAATGCGTGATTTTAAAGACATTCAAAAAACTGAAATACTCCACATTGTGTTTCCCAAATTTCAAATTAAAAGATCTTGTAAAACCCTCTACATTTAAACAAGGAGATTCAAATAACTGAAACCCAGCACTGTGTTTCTCATTCAGAATTATTTTGTACAGTTTTTTTATTGAAATCCAGCATTGTGTTTCTCATTCAGAATTATTTTTTGCAGTTTTTTTTTTCAATGGTGCGAAATTTAAACACAACAATGGAATGTGTGATTTTGAAGACATTCAAAAAACTGAAATACTCCACATTGTGTTTCCCAAATTTCAAATTAAAAGATCTTGTAAAACCCTCTACATTTAAACAAGGAGATTCAAATAACTGAAACCCAGCACTGTGTTTCCCATTCAGAATTATTTTGTACAGTTTTTTTATTGAAATCTAGCACTGTGTTTCCCATTCAGAATTATTTTTTGCAGTTTTTTTTTCAATGGTGCGAAATTTAAACACAACAATGGAATGTGTGATTTTGAAGACATTCAAGAAACTGAAATACTCTACATTGTGTTTCCCAAATTTCAAATTAAAAGATCTTGTAAAACCCTCTACATTTAAACAAGGAGATTCAAATAACTGAAACCCAACACTGTGTTTCTCATTCAGAATTATTTTGTATAGTTTTTTTATTGAAACCCAACATTGTGTTTCCCATTCAAAATTATTTTTTGCAGTTTTTTTTTTCAATGGTGCCAAATTTAAACACAACAATGGAATGTGTGATTTTGAATACATTCAAAAAATTGAAATACTCCACATTGTGTTTCCCAAATTTCAAATTAAAAGATCTTGTAAAACCCTCTGCTTGCAACAAAATTACCCCTCACCTCGATTTGGTTTGTATTCTCCTCCAAATCCTCCACGTGCACTCCACACTTCAGCTTATTTGGTCAGTATTCTCCTTGAATTCGTCCACGTGCACTCAAACCTTCAACTTTCCCTTTCAACGTGCAGACATGAAACAAAACAAATAGTATTTTCACCTTGCTTTCTCGAAACAGAAAAGGCCCACGTCATTCCCTTCCACTTTTCCCGCGCTAGACAAAAGAAACTTGCCGACAAGGCTAACCCACCCGCTTTTTCGCCCGACAACGGGCGGGAAAATACATCTGACGATGCCGCTAACTCCCGTTTGACCATCGCTCAAACGTTTCGTCCCATCCGCTAGGTTTCAGGTGTCTGGTGGGCTCCGAACTACGACGTCTCGTCATGTTATGTATTTATCCATGTATGTTCTTATGTATATTTTTCATATATTTTTCGATGTACATAGGTGAATTTTGTCTAGGAGTTAGCCATCTCCTTAACATTTAATCTAAATAAATAAATACTTTAAAATAAATTAAAAAAAATTATTAATCTCTTTCATTCACAATAACCTAAAATTCAAAAAGCATTCATATTTTATTACTAAAGACTGAAGGTTATATCTGAAAGACAGTTAAGTCACCCAATTATCTCATTGAAATGAAGAGCGATAGCTGCACACGTTGAGGTACAAAATACACCACGTGAAAGCCGGGAAAATTTCTGATTCAATAGATTGCGTACTGTCACGTAATTCTCTGTCTAATCACGAGGCTCTGCAATTCTTTTTGGATGTCTACTTAAAACCCTCTTTTTCTTGTTCTGATTAAATACCTCCTACTTAAAACCCTGATTAAATACTTCCTACTTACCTCTTTTTCTTCTTTCCACGGCGATTATTTCGTGCTGTTCCGTTGTCTTCTCTTACATCGTCTCAGCTTTCTCCCAAGAATTGTGTAAAGGTAATGAAATTTGGAGCCACACAGTGAATTGAATCACAACTGATCCAAACTGAACAGTATTTATGATTTTGTATCATAGAGACAATTAATGGCTCTTTGAATGGTTGCAGGGAACATCATGGGGATTGTAGGGGGAAGTGCTGAGCTTAATACAGGAGCCTGAATTCCATTAATTGGGCTGGGGACTGCGTCGATCAACCAGAATGAGGAGGAAATTAAAGCAGCTGTGATTACTGCTCTTCAGGTACCAATTTCGATATTCTCTCTATGATTAGCAGTTTTATCATTTCTACCAGATATGGCTGTCTGGGACTGAGGCTATGCGAAATATAATTCTACCCTGTGAGAAGAGATTTTTTAAAACTTCTCTAAATTTCCCACAGTACACTACAGATGGGTTATGACCTCTCCTTTGGTCTATTCTAAGAATGATGTACTTGGGCAGTCCAATTGACCTATTATGACCATTTGAAGTTGTGTTTTCTTTTTATACTCTGTCTATAGGTTGGTTATAGGCACTTTGACACAGCAAGGCTTTACAACTCAGAGCATGCACTAGGGAAAGCTCTGAATTCAGCTTTTCAGAGTGGGCTTGTCAGCAGAGAAGATGTTTTTGTCACCACTAAACTGAAGAATACAGAACACGACGATCCAGTTGCTGCAATCAAGGATAGTTTAATGTATGGTATCCTTTTTACAAATTAGTCCTCTGTTTCCTCTGTTTTGTAGACCTCCTTGTTGAAAATTGTTTATAATATCCAGGAATTTGCAACTAGAGTATGTGGATCTATACCTTATCCACTGGCCTGTCAAGCTGAGAACAGAGATTCCACTTTCCCCGGTGAAAGAAGAAGACTTTTTGCCCTTAGATATAAAGTCTACTTGGCAGGGAATGGAGCAGTGCATGGAGACGGGGCTTACCAAAGCCATTGGGCTTAGTAACTTTTCCTCTAAAAAAATCGAAGACTTGCTTAAATATGCAAAGATTCCCCCTGCTGTTGATCAGGTAAAGAGTTGCACAAATGCATTTTTCTGTTTCAGAGGCTTGCTTTTCATCTGACCCAAGGGCTATCTGCGTTCATTGATTTTTTTCTGAACATTTTTCCCAGCGTCTTTAATGAAATTTCCCACTCACCATTCAGGAACAGATTCAATAATTTATCTAGACTAGTCAAGTCTTCATTCTCTATTAGCTCATATATTGATATTGGGCAGCGCAGAAAGCTGTATGGATTCCTTTTACCTACAGTTTCTCTTTGCTACAAGGTTCTGTAGATGTTCCTCTTGCTCTATAGTTGATCATGTCTCTGTTTCGACTGTTGGAGGATGTGAGTTAACCAGAAGTGACTAATTATATTTTTAGTGTAAATGAGATTTTCACGGTCCATAAGATTCAGTAATAACTACTGGAAAAACTATGTAGATTTTTTACATGTTTCAGATGTAATTTCATAATTCAATATTGAGATGAAAGAAAAAGTTAAATCAGATTGTAAATTTAACCCAATGTAAAAAGCTAAAAGATGCCAACGAGGATACATGAAAAAGATAAGAAAACACAGGAGGAGGAATATAAATTCTACCTTAAAATGAAACCAGAATGGACTAATTATATTTTTCATGAAACTTGAAAGTTGAAAGTAAACATTTTCATGGAGATAATTAGCTGTATGTATAGGTGACTATTATGCTCATATCACATTGACATAATCTCATTTTCTCACCAAAACCCTGCTAGGGAGCATCTCTATCAGCTCAGTTTTACCAGTCCAGAGTAGCTAATGGTTCTTGAAGCAAATCTGCCTCTTTGATTCCCCATTTTCTAATCCATTTCACCAAGCCTTCTGTTGAGTCACAAACATAACTTGGTCTAGTAATTTGATTGTATAGAATTGTATTAAGTGTATGATGATTATGGTCTGGAATTACAGGTGGAGATGCATCCACAGTGGCAGCAAAAGAAGTTGAGAGATTATTGCAACAAGCATAACATTCATGTGAGTGCGTGGTCTCCTCTCGGAGCTCCTAATACTCCGTGGGGTTCCAATGGGGTGATGGATAATCCCCTTATTCAAGAAATTGCCCAAAAGCATGGAAAGACTAGAGCTCAGGTATTTATTTGTTCATATTCGATTATTTTGGAATTTTTGCTTGGACATGAATTAGAAAGTTAGATTGGTGGTGTACATTGTGCAATTGCAGGTTATGTTAAGGTGGGAGTTAGAGCAAGGAGTGAGTGTGCTGCCTAAGAGCTACAACACAGGAAGAATATCTGAAAATTTTCAAGTCTTTGATTGGTCATTGACTCCGGATGATCATGACAAGATTAGCAAGATTGAACAGCGTAAATTACTGCGTGCGGAGGATTTTGTAAATAGTACAACTAGCCCCTACAAGACTCTCGAAGAATTATGGGATGGGGAGATTTAACACAGACATGCCCATTGGTTTAAGCTATCCACAAGTAATTGGCACTTACAAGTAGATATTTTATTGATTTGTTTACATAAATCACATGTGAATGTTTGTGTTAGTTTTTGGGCATTTATAATGAAGGCATTAGCTTGACAGGGTACATCAAAGTTTTCAATGGGTGCAACTGTTTATAAGATTAGTTCAGAATGATACAATCTCTGTTTCTAGTACTCAAGCAAGCTGTAACAAATTGTGGAAAGGTTTCATAGTGTTCTAAAAACAGTTAAAATCTATTAAAAACATCAGTAACAGCTAAAATCTATTAAAAATATCAAGAAATATTTGATAAGTTTTTGATGTATATATTTTTTTTTATAAAATAGTATTGTATTGATGTTTTGATATATATACAAATGATGATGAGAGTTTTAACTGTTTTATTCTAACCTAATCCTTATCATCTATTTCTGCAATTAAAATGCATTCTTTGTACCTTCACCTTAAAATATGATCTTAATGTTGTGTTTATTGACACCATCCATTATCATCCTTTATTATTGGAAACTAAATTGCCCTGAACAGAAAGTAAGAATCAGTGATAAAATAAGAAATGATTTACATACAATCCATTCTTCCCAGAATTTTTTATGGTAATTTCCTTTGACATAGTACAGAATACAACTATTCTGAATTGGAGATATAATGACATCTTGTGCTGGATTCTACCATTTTAGCTTCTTCAAAGCTAATACACTGATTAATTTCTACAATGCATGCAAATTGCCTCATGTATTCTTTTCTCTGTTTAACACAACGAAACTTCCTTACACTTACACAGAAAAGTGTTTGCTCCTTCCTACAAAGCTTAGAGTTGCACGAACCAAAATGACATGGAATTTGTTTTGTGCTTAACCGAGGTGAGATTGTAGCTATGCGACAATCAGAATATCCCACAATTGCATTAAAATATTGTTGTTAAAGACTAGAATACTGCTTTCATGTGGTCAAGAGGCACTCATTTAGGTTGTAGTCAAGGCACACTCTTAATGAGAGGTGTAGGATTGATATTCTTTGACTAAAGAAATATGGAAAATCTATAAAATATATTCCCTCGAGATAGTCTTCATACTCAACCAGTGTATAGAGGTCAAATAATAGTAAGACCTAAGAGGCAAGGAAGCCATGTTAATTTTGTTGATGAACATTGCACAACTAATGTTTGAGAAAATATGGGATGTTATTGAGTAGAAGATGGGCAATGGCTTAAATATAATTCAAAAGATCTTATGCTTATTAGTTGAAATCAAATTGTTATTCACACAATCAAAAATTGACAAATATTTGTTCAAGATAAATAAGGAATGTATGTTATTTTTTATGTAGAAGATACATGTTTGAGGGGAGGTTGAAGATTTTTTTATTCAATTTAGATATCAAAAAGTAACTGAGATGGAAAAAGAAGTAAAAGATTACAAACTTGTTATGATTATTATACCCAAGCTCTACTTTTCGCATTCAAGTTGTTTGCAATTTCCTTAAAGAATCTCTAATCTCCAAGTTGCCTATAAAGAATTTATTGGTTTACTTAATCAGGGAAACTTACAATGAGCAAGTGACAACTGTTGGTGCCCCAACCTACGTTATAATTTTGTTCGGGTTTTCTCTAGTATTTTCCTTTTTTGGCCCATTATTTACAGCCGATCTAAGATATTTTAGATGGGCCTATGTGTCAAGTGTTGCTTTCGCCTCTGTTGCCTCCCACCTTTTGTTTCATGACAATCGTCCATGCTTGTGAACTTACAAATTTGAAGTCTTTATTGTCAACCTTTTACTCAGATTCTGGTTTTCACCAACATGTTATGAATGGAGCTTAACGGTGAATGAAGGATGAAGCCTAGTGTTTGTTTGGGGCTGAGGGTTGTTTTCAAACCAGTGATATGTGCTAAGGCAAAGTGTACATCAAAGTGAGACCCCTAACACATTTTTCTGGTTGTGCCATTGACCGAAATAGATGAGTTAGCAATTGCATGTTAGTACAGTACTTTACTTAACAAGTCTATGTTATTCCTGTACTCTTTCAAACCAGTGATATGTGCTAGGGCAAAGTGTACATCAAAGTGAGACTCGGAATGACCATGCTGCAGTTGAAAAGTTATGACCCTAACACATTTTTCTTCTTGTGCCATTGATCGAAATAGATGAGTTAGCAATTATGTCGGCCTTGTTGTTGATGGTCGTTTTAGCACAACCAATTTGCTAAGCAATAATAAATTATCAGTCCTTTTGAAAAGCAAGATTCCCTACTCCAATGTTCCTTTTTTGGGCTAGGTCTTGATCATGATGGATAGCCAAATGGTTCGTGTGAACTTGTTCAACAAGGGGCCTGAGTAATTTTAAATATCTTGAAAACTATATTTAAAACACGCAACCAAGATATAGAGATTTATTTCTTGAAGTTCATGACAATTGCATGTTAGTACAGTACTTTACTTAACAAATCTATGTTATTCCTGTACTCTTTCAAAAATTCAAAGCATTGTAAAAATAAATATAAAAAAACTTAAAGAGTTTGTTGTGCTCTTTTAGCACACACGCCTGGCTAAAAGCAGGGACCCCCTTTCTGTTGCTTTGCCTTTCTTGGTTGGTTGTTTTTTGCTTCGCCTTTTGGCCTTCACCTTTGCTCTTGAGGTAGGTCTGGTTATTTGCGAGGTTTTTCGCTCTTAAGGGTGATGATCATGTTTTGCCCTAAGGTTTTGGTACCACCCTTCTTATTCCGAATTTCAGTTGACAGGGATCCCGTCTCGCGGCACTATAGCTCATCAAACCCGCACAGTGCTCACCTCCGCCCTTTGTCGATTCCCACAAAGTGAAGCATGCAGGAATCCATTTGCGGGATTCCATATGACGATTGGCTGATGAATTTTACTTATGATCTTTTGGGCCTTTAGTCCTCGCATGCTTACTTTCCCGCCTACACATTCGAAGTTACATTTAAGAGATAAGCATTTGTCACCTCTTGCGGAAAAGTCCCTGTGGATTTCCTAACGCGGGAATCCCATTGTGGGATTTCGTGTCTCTGGCACCGATGATCTCCATCCCTGCAATTTCTCCATCCCGCAAATTATGTATCCCCGTGACTTCGATTTTCCCACAGATTCATCGCTTATATCTCCGCACAAGTAATGCCGCAGGATATGCCACAAAACCTATTGGTTCTCTATTACTCTTATTCGCTGTAGGTTTCTTTTTGATCGAAGGAGCTTCTAATTGTGGAGGATATAAATCTTGTTGCGTTTTGAAGGTGGTAGCAAAGCTTTACGAAATGCATGGATGAGATCCAAGTGAGGTGTCAAGGTAGTCGCCAACATTGTAAAAGGGAAGCCGTAGCTTACAAAGCTACCACTATACATCTTCGGCCGATTTATCACCTAGCGCTGCCAAAGTAAGGAGAATCAGGTTATTCAATTTAGCGCTACCATACATTGCCATACCTGTAAGCCATTAATGTATAGTTTAAAGCTTGCGAATTACCATCTAAAGCAAGTGCTTGATGTCAAAATAGGTATTAAGTGAGCAGCCGCTAGGAAATCAAGCACTACCGCTAGGCTTGATAAAAAGACAAAGTACATGGAAGTAGTATCCGTCAAAATTGGGAGGGGTTCGATGATCTAAATGAAAAAGCTTTCGATTATTTTGTTTTGCAGAACTCTGCATATTCCATTTGCGGTTTTGCACGATGCGGAGTGAACTTAATGTGGTCTTCCGTGTTTGTGGAGATTATCCATTTGCGGGAAGTTGGCATTTGCAGGACTTCAGCCTCGGTTTGACTTAAAATATTCAAGGGCAGGCGCTATTGTGGGGTGTGCTTCCCCTTCTTTTCTGCAAAGTTTCTGCTCCCCTTGAAGACCATGATTCGTGTTATTATTGTTTATTCCTCCTCATGCTTGTGGTTCGGATAGGGAGAGTGATGAGAACAATGGGAGGGTGGCCATTGGCCATAGGGTGTTTAAGCACGACGATATTGTTGCGGGTTTGTATTGTTGTTGTAGAATTTTTATGGCCGTGAGCTTTGTTGTGGATTTCTTCCAATTTTGGGGATTCTCTAATTGTGCGACATCTATATTTGCGAGACCTCTCATTATGTTGTGGACACAGAAGTGTAAAACCCACAAACTTAAATAATTGTAGTACAAGTTAGATGCAAAGAAATACAAAAGATAATAAAATAATAGATAAGACACAGATTTACGTGGTAAAATCTTGACAATATGCGAAAGAAACATCCACGGGGCAAAGTATTGGTATTTTTATTGCTCAGAGAAACTCTTTACAACCTTCACACAACTACTACTCTTGAATTACAATTCATTACAATATTATTTAACCTTCAAGGCAACAAGATATATATCTTCAACCTGTGTAACACATAGAAAAATTTAGCTTTGTTTTGTTTTAGTTTTATTGTTTTAAATCTTTATCTCTTTTAAAGATAAGATTTTCCTTTCTTTATCTCCTTTATCTTTTCCAAAGATTAAACTCCGCTTTATTTCTAATTTTTGTTGTCATAATCCAATGATCTCCACCTTGACAATGATTTACTTGATACTTGCCCATGCATGTTCATCACCTTTTTTGCAAGCCAAGAGAAGTCAAACTCCACTTCAACTTCTCTAATTGTACTAATTTTGTAAACATGTCTACACAACTTTCTAGTGTGTGAACTTTCTCAAGAGCTACTCCAACTCCATCAATAACCTATTTTACAAAATGGTATTTAATAGCAATATGCTTAGTCCTACTATGATAAGTTGGATTTTTAGTTAGATGTATAACACTTTGACTATCACAAAATACAATCAACTTGTCCTACACTTTTTCAACTCACCCAAAAGACCCTTCAACCAAATTGCCTTTTTGCAAGCATGTGAGACAACTATATGCTCTGCCTCAGTAATGGATAAAGCAATTGTTTCTTGAAGCTTTGGCATCTAACAAATAGGTCCTATAGCAAGAGTAAAGACATAACTTGATGTAGATCTACTTTTCTCCAAATCACCAACAAAATTTGAATCAATAGAACCACAAACTGAACCACTACTACCATCAAAGGTGATACAATAATCACTTGTGCATCTAAGACATCAAAGCGCCCATTTCATTGTTGTCCAATGCTCTTTACTTGGATTTTCCATGTATCTACTAACACCAACTGCATGCGAAATATTTGGTCTTGTACATATCATCGCATCCTTTAAACTTCCTACTGCATTAGCATATGGTACACAAGACATATAATCCTTTTCTTCTTTATTACTAGGACATAAACTTGAATAAAGCTTAAAATGAGAAGCTAAAGGTATGTTTACTAGTTTCACATTCTTCATACCAAATCTTATGAGGATCTTCTCCACATACTTTTGTTGTGGTAACCAAAACTTACCATGTTCCCTGTCTCTATGTATTTTCATGCCCAACATTTGTTTTTTTGGTCCTAGATCCTTCATATCAAAATTCCTAGCCATCTGAGCCTTCAACCTATTGATTTCAACTATGCTTTTGCTTGCTACAAGCATATCACCAACATATAACACCAAGATAATGAATAAATCATTTTTCAAACTTTTAAAGTAAACACAATGGTCATACTCACTCCTTGTAAAATTTTGGCTCATCATGAAGGAATCAAACTTCTTGTACCATTTTGTGGGAGATTGCTTCAGGTCATACAATGAATTTTTGAGTTTGCAAACAAATTTCATGTTGTGATCCTGAACAAACCCTTTTAGTTGTTCCATATATATCTCCTTATCCAAATCTCCATGTAAAAACACTATTTTAACATCTAACTCCCATAGATTTGCAACTTATACTATGTTTGATTTTATGAGAGGAGATGTATCAAATATTACATCTCTACTAATAATGACTTTGTGGATAGTAGGATCCCACAATCTATATCCCTTAATTCCATCACCACAACCAATAAAGAAACATTTCTTAGATTTGGGATCTAATTTAAAACATTGATCTTTTGAAATAAGAGCATATGCATTACAACCAAAAACTTTTAGATTTGAATAATCACAAGAATGACCTGTCCATACCTCTTCAGGAATCTTACAATCTATTGCAACTGATGGTGATCGATTTACCATATAACAAGCTATAGATATTGCTTCTACCCACAACTCTTGCTACAACTTGGAATTGCTGAGCATGCTCCTTGCTCTCTCTAGAAGAGTTCTATTCATGTGTTCAACAAAATCATTTTGTTGAGGAGTGTAAACATTGGTTTTATGCATTTTGATTCCAACTTCCTTACACTAATTTTCAAATCCCAAAGATGTGAAATCATCTCCATTATCTGTTCATAAACACTTGATTGATTTGCCTATTTTTTTCAACCAAAACTCTAAATTACTTAAATACATTAAACACATGTCAACTTTTCTCTTAAGAATATAGACTCACACCTTTCTAGAGAAATCATCTATAAATGTCACAAAATATGACGAGCCTCCAAAAGAAACTGTAAGGGATGGTCCCCAAACATCTAGATGAATATAATCTAGAATACCCTTACTTGTATAACTACTTGCTTTAAACTTCTGTCTAGATTTCTTCCCATAAACAAAATGCTTGCATAAATTCAAATTCAAAGATTTTATATTTGGAAGTAACTTAAAGTTCAAAATTACCTTCAATCATTTCTTGCTCATATGACCTAGTCGTTGATGCCATAAACAAGTAGATTCATTTTATTCCTTAGATACCACCACTGATTCATTTATTACCATACTCCCTTCCAACTTGTAAATTTTTCTAATATTTGTAGCCTTCATGACCACCAAAATACCTCTGGACACTTTCATTGATCCACCTTCACTTGTAAATTTATAACCTCTAGAATCCAAAACTCCCAAGCAAATTAAATTATTTTTGAGTTCAAGAACATCTTACCTTTGTCAATGTCCTCACAATACCATCAAGCATTTTAATATTATGCTCCCAATCCCAACAGTCTTACAAGAAACATTATTTCCCATAAGAACAGCACCACCATCAATAGCTTGGTAAGAAGAAAACCAATTCTTATGTGGACACATGTGATTAGAAACACAAAAATCTAATAACCATTCCTCATGATACTATAAGGAATTATAAACAGATAAAACTTCATCAACCGTACTTGAACTTGTCTCAACCGGATTTGCCTCTTTTTTGGAGTCATCATTATCTTCTTTCCTCTTCCAACAATCTTTCTTAAGATGCATTGATTTATTGTAGTACCAACATGTTCCCTTACCCTTTTTTCCTTTTGACTTAGATCTGGATGTACCTCTCAAATCTTTCCCTTTTTATGTGGATCGAACCCTAACCACCATTGCTTTTGATGTGGAAGTTTCTATATTGGATTTCCTCCATACCTTGTCAAAAAACAAAGATCCCACAACAGAATCAAATTCAAGTGTGTCAGTTGTGCTAAAGCTAATAGAAGCGACTAAGTGATTCCAAGATTCGAGAAATGAGCACAATAACGTAACTACCTTGTCTTAATCTTCAATTTTTACACCCATAATAGCTAATTGACATATAAGAGTATTCAAAATATATAAATGATCAACAATTTTTATACCTTCTTTCATTCACAAACTATACAATTGCCTCTTCAGGTGGATATGATTTGTTAAGGATTTTGTCATATAAAGACTCCATTTTACTCCATAAGCCTGCATCTATTTCATCTCCAACAATATTGTAAAGAACATCATCTGCTAAACACAACCGAATTGTGCTAAAAGCTTTTGTATCAAGATCCTCCCAATCCTCATCAGTCATATTTGCATATTTCTTTGACTTTCCTACCAATGCTTTGTGCAATCCTTGTTGCACTAACAAATCACACATCTTGAGCTTCCATAGCTCAAAATTATTCTTTCCATTGAATTTCTCCACCTCAAACCTTGCATTCGAAACCTTTTCCGTCTAATTCTACAAAACAAACACCCAAATCCTAACACAAATGTTGCAAAATAACTACTTTGATACCACTTGTTGTGGAAATGGAAGTGTAAAACCTACAAACTTAAGTAATTACAACACAAATTAGATGCAAATAAATACATAAGATAATAAAATGGAATAACATAATAATAGACAAGACATAGATTTACATGGTATTTAACCTTAACAATATGCCAAGGAAACATCCATAGGGCAAAGTATCTGTATTCGTATTGCTCAAAGACACTATTTACAACCTTCACACAGTCGTTGCTCTTAAATTACAACTCATTACAATATTATTTAGCCTTCAAGATAGCAAGATATATATATCTTCAACCTATGTTAAACATAGAGAAATCCAACTTTGTTTTTATTGTTTTGTTTTGTTTTTATTGTTTTAAATCTTTATCTCTTTCAAAGATAAGATTTTCCTTTCTTTATCTCCTTTAATTTTTCCAAAGATAAAATTTCGCTTTATTTCTAATTTTTGTTGTCATAATCCAAAACATTCACCTTAACAAGGTAAAGCTACCTTATATTCCCATGGAGTACCACATGCTATGTATTTATAGTTGGTGGGAGAGTAGTGGGTTGGATTTCTCAGTTGCAAAAGTTGGTTGATTTATCCACCACAGAGGCAAAGTATGTAGCTACAACAGAGGTGACAAAAGAGATGATATGGTTGTAACTTTTCATGGAAGAGTTGGGCAAACAAGAGGATGAAATTTACTTGTTTACAAATAGTTAGTGTTATACATCTTGCAAAGTATTCTACCTTGCACTCTAAAATCAAACACATACAACCGAGATATCATTTCATTTGATCGGTATTGGAGGATGGACAAGTCAAGCTAGAAAAAATACATATAGATGAAAATATAGTAGATATGTTTATGAAGGCGGTGACAAGGGAGAAGTTGAGCTCCTCTTCAGCTTTGGCTGGCCTTCAAGGTTGAAATCAAGAAAAACAACACAATAGGGTTCAAAGTGTTGATTTCTAGTGGGAGTTGTAGGGGCAGAGGTGTTATGATCAATCTCTAAGTGGGAGATGGTATAGAGTGGAGTCTGATTAGTCTTCAAGTGGGAGATTGTTGTGTTATGGAGACCAATCAAACTCAGATAAAATCTTCATATTAATTTTCATTAAATAATTTTTCACACTTATTAAATATTTATGTTGCACTTGTATCTAAAAGGATGGTTACAAACAAATGTTAATGTTGGAAGTGATTAATAACCATATTTTTAATATAAAGTCTATGGACAATTGGAAATATTAAATGTAGCCACCCAAATAAATTTTTTTATTGGGTGCATGAGGCACAACCAATGGCCACACTTCATTGGTAATTAATGGGACATGTGGGGGAGCATATTAGAACACTCGATGATGAGTTTTGAGGGTAGAAGTTCGTGAAAAATGTTATCAAAAATCATAGAGTAGTGACTGGAAAAACATAGAAGTTGTGAGTATCTATAGACATGGTTGTGTAAAACTAGCAAGTGGAAAAACGTGAAAAAAAATTGTTGCATGTTGTTGCATGTCTTTGCATATCATTGTAAAGGTTATTTTATGGGAGATTAATATATTTTGGACCCTCTTGTTGGTGGATGTAGCTTGGTTTTGGGTGAACCACGTTAAATCTTTGTGTTCTTCTTTTGTTGTCCAGAATTTTTGTGTGTTTTATTTCTCTATTTTATTGATCAAATATGCATTTAACTATTGAAATATACCTTCTAACCCTAATAGATAAGGTGGTTTACTTCCAAACAGTAAATTATGTCATTGTGGAGGATATAAAAAATTCAAATTTTTCTCAAGGGTGGGAGACTATTCCAATGATGATGTCTCAAGGAATAGACAAGAAATTTATAGACACTTCCATGCAGGGCTATTTGCATTAGAAGGAGGTTTATGATGAGAGATGGTTATTTGGGATCATTGGGATTGGTGGTTTCTTCTATTATAGTTCCCATGCTTGGGTAACTCAAATCTCTAGCTCGCTTCAGAAGCTACATGTAATGACAAGCCTTTTTAGGTTTGGGTCATTCTTCTCACAACCTATCAATGGTTTTGTGTGAGTTGTTCTTCCCTCTTTCCTCGGTAGGTTCCAATCTACCCCATTTATAGTTGTTTTTGGGTGTGTTTGCTTGGTTTTGGGTTTTGGTTTGTGTTCCTTCCCTTGGCTCGACCCTCTACCCATGGATAGAACTTCTCATAACACTTTTGGGTCCCTTGTTGCATCCTTTTCAGTCCTTGTCCCCAGTCAAAGCCACTTTTACCCTAATTTTGGTCCTCACCCTTGAAATTGACATCCCCATTCAAAATTTTGGTTGTCCTAAGCCAGGCAATGTTTTGTTAAGTATCACTAACTTGGATGGTGGTTTCACTAGTTCGTCTAACTTTCCTTCTAACCACCCTTCACCATTATACTTCTCTATTTTCTCACGGGTAGTGTTTTATGGCATTGTTGTAACCTCTTGAATATTCTCAATCTTCAACTTGGGAGGCTGACAGTTCATACTTAAGGTTCATGAACTAGTCGAAGAGACCTTTGGCAACAAGTTTCAAAGTTCTCCAAGTTCATGTAGGAGCTTAAGTGGTTATAATAATCGTGGGCAATATCTTGTTTGGTTTTACAAACTCCCCATTTTGTCACCCGAGAATAGTTTCCAAAAGAAATTAAGGGAAAAACAATGCAGTTCATTTTATTAATGTGCATTCCAATTTTAAAGTGAAAATCCCATTGATGTAAAATAAAATAGTAGATTCCATGAACATATATGGTAAATGAAATAAAAAAAAAAGACATAATTGCTTATGAGAGGAGATCAACACCAGAATTATAAAATGCTATAATGGGTCATCCCACAATAATGGGTTACACTTTTTAGCCAAACTTGACATTGAAATCAACATTTTCAGAAAAAAACTTCACTTTCTGACACCTATAGTACGTAAACTGTTAGGAATTTGAAAATTTTGTAAACTAGTGATTTGTGAGATTTTGTTTGTAGATTTTAAATGTATTTTTAAAAAAATAAAATGAAATGAAATTATATTTGTTTTGTATCTCCTTTGATTTAACTATTTTTTAATAGTAAACAACATTTTTAAAAAGTGGTGTGTACTTCGGCTCGCATAACTTTTTTTCTAGAAAGGATAAAATTTTGATTCTTTTGAATTTAGGTTGGTAATACTAGTAAATAGTGCTTTCATTTTGTTTCATAACATTTTGTTGAATATTTTTCTTTTAATTAAGTTTTGAAGTGAAACCAATTACAATTTAGACATAGGTGCACTACGGATTGAATAACTTTTTTGGTATGTATTGAAATTCATTTTTTCTTTTTTGGTTGGAACAAGGACATCAATACCTAGTGCATATATATTTTTCAATTTTTTTTTTAAATTTACTATTTTTCCGCAATGATTTTTCACTGAACTTGATGTTTGATGAAAAACCTATGCTTAGTAAAACTAAAAAATAAAATAAAAAATATATTAAATTTATAGTTTTTGGAAAGCACATTTCAATCACTACAATCTTCCACCTTGGTTTATCAAGTTGAATCCATTTGCACCTCCTTCCCAAGCTTCGGTAGTAAAAAAAATGCATAAATTTTGAAATGGTGGAGGGGGAGGTGAAAAAAGGGTTCCCCCTTCTAATGAAGGGGGTTCAAATGAACCCCCCTATATGGTGCAAGTGGGGGTTCATTCGAAGGGGGGGTTCATTCGAATCCCCTTCATTAGAAGGGGTAAGATATTTTAAATTTTTTGATGAGAATTTTGAATTTTTCTTCATGGAAAAAATTGTAACGCACTATTGTGGGTTTACCCCTATATTTTTATTATATATATACTAGTGGCAATACAAAATTTACTATTCGATTACAAAAATTGAGCATTTTTTAGAATGACATTTTCTTCAGGCACATAAAGCAAACATGAGCACATGGATTGCTTCCACCACCATCTAGAGTTGTTCTATCTAGGTTGGTGACAACAAGTTCTCATGAGAGTGCAGGAACTGGGAAAACAAACCTATGTTGTTTCTCACTAGTACCACATGGCTAAGAGTTACTACTTCCTCAGTGGCTTCATTTTGGGTTGCATTCATGATGCAGATAGTTTCATCTACTAGTGTGCTTCTTGGGTAGTTGTTGAGACTAGTGATGGCTACATTGACTCAATGGAGAAACTCAGGTTGAGCCAAGCACTCTGCTACTCTCATTCCCATGTCACAATGTCTAGAGGTGTGAATAATAGTATACACAAAACACTCCAAGAGCGTAGCATTGTGCAAATGTACTTGGTTCAAAAATGATTCTCTAAGTATGTTGCGTAGCACCTCCTCTTCAACCTCACTCTAGACAATGGAGAATTCTTTCAGGTGGTCAAATAAATGCCTAAAAAGGGGGATACACTTGATCTCCTCAATGAACATGAATTTGTTTATAGACACTCCATTTCTCTAAGAACTCTCCATGTTTGATATTTCAGGTTGGCGAAGTGTGGTGGTGCTTGTCAAATTTATAGAATTAGGTTGGAGAGACATTGGAGCTAAAGATGATCAAGGTGATGGCAATGTGATCATAATTAATTATTGACGTGACTTGGATTTAATTTATATTACCAATTGATATTCTGATTTTACAACTTCTACGCATGATTCCATTGCACCTTTGTGATAGTTATTTAATGCTAAGTTTTTAGAGAAAGTTTAACTGCACAAGAATTAATGGCCACGAGGTAGAAATTAGAGCAATAAATACTCAGTTATTTCCTGAAGTCATATCATTGGTAATATAATCATTTCGGTTATTCATTATTTCTCAGTTAACAATTTTCAAGATGAACAATTAGGCAACAAGAAAGCATTACTACGTTTTGTAACTGATCAGTAACCATCAAGAAAGGAGGACAACCCCTATATCTGTTTGGAGAACAATTCAGTGAGGGTACGATTCCTAAAGAGTACACTATTTTGTATTCGAGGGAGGAAGTTTTTCATTTAGATGTGAATTCATTTCATATTGTAATAGCTCATAATCTACAAGTTGTGAGTATGAATGCAATTTTAATCGTACTAATCTGTGTTTCATGTGCATAATAGGATTATATTTTATATGAGAAATATTTCTTGTAACATTTATTTCATTTATTGCAATTATGAAGTTTCTATGTTTCATTTACTTTAGTCCTTTGTCATCTTGGTCTATGTGCTAGTTGATTAATGACCTTATAATGGCTCACTTCACATTAGCAACATTTTTTATGGGATGATGTTTGTCACTTTTATTGCTTTGTGGTTAAAAGTACATTTATTATCTATTAAATCATATGAGGGAGTTGTACCTCTAAATTTAGAGGAAAGTCACAAATGCAGTTGTGACATTTCTAGAGCAGTTAGCAGCTTGGCCCTAGTGTACCATGGGCAAGAGAGTTGTTAAGTTTTGAAAATTTTATCAAAGGCCTATCCAATCGCTAACAAAATGAATTCTATAACATATATAAAGGATCCAATGAAATGGTTTTTGATTTAAATGCTAGATTTCCTAAGGTAATGAATAGATTGCCAAATAATCTGAGACCAAATAATGATACCTACTTGGTCACTTATTGTAATTCCTTTGATTCCAAGATGAGCTATCATTTGAGAGATAAGAACCCTCAAAATTTGAGGGATGCCTTCAAGACTACATTACATATTGAAAGTGATAGAAGGGCATCAGACAAGTTAGGGAGAAGAGATGATGTAAAGATCCCGAATAACCCTAAACATGAAAAAGGATCTACAGACAAAGGATCTTCCATTGAAGATAAGTTGGACAAAGTTTTGAGCTCCATAACTCTTGCTAACAATAGATTGGATAAACATGAAAAGGGGCTTGGAAATGAGAAGCCTCATGTACAAAAAAATGAAAATCCCCTTAGGCTCCAAGATTATCCTTACAATACCAATTAAAAAAATGGAAAGCGAATCCATAATAATTATAAAAATGCACAAGATCAGGTTACACCTGATATTCTACAAAATCATTATGCAAATTTTGTTGATGAAACATTCCTTGGTGCATGGTTTGTCAATTGCCTCATTCTTCCCACCAATGTGAAGTTGAAAAATTTGGGGAAGTGGAAAAAGATCCACCAGAGAGTTATGACCCTTCTCATGATGATGATGTGGAAGTTAGTGTACTCATGAGTAGATAAAAATTGGCTGATGGTGAATGCTCATTTGAGGAGGAGTCCCATGAATTTGACGTGGACAGTCAAAGAAATAGAACCAGCACATATCATCGACAATTTCTCTCTAATGAAGGTATTGAAAATCATCATGATGTGCGCACTATGGAAATGGTTGAGGATGATGTGTCTTTAAGGATACCATTATAAGAAGAGATTGAAATTTTGATTGTGTCTTTTGTTGCACATGCCAGAAGTAATTACCACTTGAGAAATATAATTATAGGTGGAGATCAAGGTAAGGCTGGTAGTTTCTTCATTAAGGAGAAGTATGCAAGTGGTAAAGAATCAAAAGTTGAGAAAAAATTGGATGAGGAAAAATCCAAAGGTGGTAAAGTGGATAAAATTTGGGAAAAGAGGACAAAGAAAGAAAAGGTTGATGGAGAAGTCATATCTCTTGCTTTGAAGGCAAAGGCATAAAAGTAGATTTTTGAATTAGAGAAGATGGAAGCTAAAGCTAAAGTCAAGGTGAAAGGTGAACAATATTGAATAAGGTATGATACCACTTGATCTACCTAAATACACTCATGTTGACATGTTTCAATTGCTTTCACAGGTTAAAGTTTCAATCCCTTTGCTTGAAATGATGAGAATTGAGGAGTATAAATAAAAGGAAATAACCCTTATCAATGGTGCTACTACAACCTGTAATGAGACAGTGGTATCTACTCCACCAAACGTGAGTGGAAAATAATTGAGAAAAAAAGTTGAGGGAGTTATTACTAAAATCCCTCAAATATAACTGGGAACTACAATTATTGCCAGCCTTGGTAATATTGACACATTTTTTTATAACATTGATTGTTGATGGAAATCTTCTAAAGAATTGTATGATAGATTTAGGGGCCTCCTCCAACATAATTCCAGTTGAAATCATGAAGGAGATGGGTTTGAAGATAGATAGTTCTTATGGAAAGTGTTATGCTATGGATTCTAGAGGAGTCCCTGTAATTGGGGTGATCAAAGAAATAACATACAAGTTGGCTACATTTCTTGACAAATATTTCAAAATGAGTGTCACATTGGTGGATATTCTACCCAATTATGGAATTCTATTGTCAAGAAGGTGGAGTGGCTCCATGGGAGGCATCATGCAATGTGATATGTCTTATGCTATGTTTCCCATTGTTGGAAAAGACATCAAATTGGTTACGAAATCCAGAGTCCCCAACGTGATTGATTTTTCCCTTGAGGAAGATAGAACTCACTTTGTGGAAACTGGCAACAATGATTTTAGGATTAAAGAATTACCAGAGGAAGGTGATAGGCAACTTGCACTTCTTGAAAAAGATGAAAAATTTGTCAGATAATGAAGATCTTTGGACCATGTATTTTGATGGTCCATGCTCCAAGGAAGAATCTAGTGTGCGAATAATATTGGTTTCCCCTAGTGACAATACATTTAAATTTTCTTTCACTTTGTCATTTTTTGCACAAATAATGTGGAAAAATATGAAGCTTTATTGCTAGGGCTTAGATAGGCAGAAAAACATGGGCTCAAAAAGTTGAAAGCAAGTGGAGATTCTGAGTTGGTCATATCCCAGGTGAGATCCAAGTTTGCATCAAAAAATAAGAGACTTGAGCAGTATAGGAATGTCATTTGGGATTCCATTTTGATGCTTTTGGAATTGATTGGATGGAAAGAGGCCAAAACAAAGTGACAGATTTACTTACAAATATCACACTCAGGCCCAATGATATAACTTTTGTTGGTATGTCCAAAGTGGAGGTACAAAAAAAGCCTTCAATCCCTAAAAACATACAAAGCTAGCAAGTCTTTGATGATAATGAATACATTCTAAGGTTCTTGAAATGTGTAGACCAGTATGAAGATTAGGAGATTGATTTTGGGGATTTTGTTGAAATAGTGGATGGGAAGGATACAATTTTTGGCAAAAAAATTATTCAATTGAAGACCAACAATATCCCCAAAGGGCTTGTGGCTTTAGAAAGGGTATTTGATGGCCAAGAAAAGATAAATGCTAAGACATCCTCTATAGATCCTCAATATTTTGAAGAAGGAAACTTAGGACTCAAAGTTACCCTAAGAAGGTTTATGTGGGCAAGAAAATGAAACCCAAAATCAAAGAAATGTTGATTGCTTTTTTGAGAAAGTACAGGCATGTTTTTTCTTGGTCTTATGATGATTTGAAGGCATATAGGGAGGAATTATTTCAGCATGAAATTCCTCTGAAGGCATATGCAAATCCTTTCAGACAAAAGAAAAGGCCTATTAACTGTACCCTAGGAAAAAAAATACAAGAAGAACTGGTAAAGCTAAGGGATGCTGGCATAATCAAGCCTATTAGGAACCCATCTTGGGTGGATAACTTAGTTCTAGTGAGGAAGAAGAATGGTGACATTAGGATGTGTTGATTTTAGAAACCTTAATGTGTCATCGTTGAAAGATAAGTATACACTACCTAATATGGAGGTCATGTGTTCAAAAGGTGATTGGTTGTGAACTCTTATCAATGATGGATGGTTTTTCTAGTTATAATCAAGTGAAATTGAACAAGTCTGATTAGTATAATACTGCAGTCACAACTCTATGGGGCACCTATGTTTATGTGAGGATGTCATTTGGCTTAAATAATGTAGGTGCAATTTTTAGAGGGATATGTATATAGCTTTCTCTAATTTTATTGACCTATTTTTGGAAATCAATACTCCAAGGAAGAAGATCACTATATGCACTTGGAGAAAATTTTCATCAGGGCTCTTGAGTATGAAATCTCATTTAATCCAAAGAAATGTGACTTTGGAGCCACTAAAGGAAAGTTATTGGGATATATTGTGTCAAATGAAGGTGTGAGAATTGACCCTGAAAGTGTACCTTCCATTGATAGGATTCCAAAGCCAAATAATGTCAAGGGAATTCAATCATTCTTTGAGAAAATTAATTTTTTGAGAAGGTTTGTTACTAGGTTTATAGAAATCACCTGCCCCATATCAAAGATGTTGAAGAAGGGTGATAAAGTGGAGTGGATTGAAGAGCCAAGTAAGGCTTTTGAAAATATTAAGCAAGTAATCAAGGAGGCCCTAGTCCTGAGGACCCCTGATTTTTCCAAGCCATTGCAAATATTCTCATTTGCATCTTTTCATACAATTGTCGTTGTTTTGTTGAAGAAAAATCAAGAAGGTTTTGAGCAACCAATTGCATTTTTTAGCAAGTCACTTCAAGCTGCAGAGCTAAAGTATGATTTAATTGAAAAAAAAGCCTATGCATTGGTCAAAGTGGTTAATAATTTCATAACCTATCTTTTAGGAGCTATTGTTATTGAATATGTTCCTAGTGTTGTTGTGAAAGACATCTTCAACAAACATAAAGTTACAAGTAGAAGGCATGAATGGATAAATAGAATATAGGAGTTCATAATTGATATTTAGATCACTAAGTTGGTAAGAGGTCAAGGCATAGACAAGATAATGGCTAAGAAAAATTTGGATTCCAACCAAACAAATCAAGAGGATTGTTTTGATATGTCACCTATTTATGATATTCAAGATTATGGCTGGTATAAAAAGATTGTCCATTAATTGCAAACGATGCAATACCTTGAAGGGTTCAAAAATAATGAAAAAGGACTCTCAAGCTATAGGCCATCAAATATGTAATCATAATTGGCGAACTATGGTGGAGAAATTTGTATAGTGTCATGTTGAAATGTGTTTACAATACAAAAACCTTGGAACTTTTAACTTAGATGCACAATGGAGTATGTGGAGGACACTATATGGCCAAAACCACTGCTCACAAAGTCCTAAGAGTAGATTTTTGGTGGCCAACAATGTTTAAGGATGCTCACAAGCTTGTGAGAAAATGTGAAGCATTTCAAACGTTCTCTGGGAATCTCAAATTCTCAAGGAACTTGCCACTTAGATCGGTTGTAGTCTAGGCACCATTTCAGCAATGGGGTATTGATTTCATTGGAGAGATATTAGATAAGTCTAGTGGAGGTCATTCTTGGATACTTGTTTCCATTGATTATTTTACCAAATGGGTGGAAGAAAGTCCAACAAAGAGGGCAACAAGAAAATTGGTCATTGAATTCTTAATGGACAATATCTTAACCAGGTTTAGGGTTCTTGAAAAAATTGTTTCAGATAATGCAATGTGCTTTAGGTCTAAAGAGTTCACAATTTTTACAACAAGTATGGGATTCATGCATCCTACTCTTCACCATATCACCCATAAGGAAATGGTTAAGCATAATCAAGCAATAAATGCACGATGAAGATGATCATTAAAAGAATGATTGAGAAAAACAAGAGAGCTTGGGACTCCAAGCTGAAGTTGGCTTTGTGGGAAGATAGGGTAACAGTCAAGAAGGCAACTAGATATGCTCCTTTTGACTTGGTTTATGGCATTGCAACAAGGTTACCCCAAAACAATTTCATGAAAATATATTAGATTTATCCAGGAATATAATGAGGAGATATGTGATGATATGTAGTATAGAATTGATGCTCTAATGGAGGTATATGAGACAAGGGAGATGCTCAAAAAATAAATGCACAGTTGCAATTGTAGGTCAAGAACTTGTATGACAAAACAACATCTCTAAGAAATTTTAAACTAGGAGGTATGGTATTAATGCAGAATGCTAGATCTAAGGATAAGGGAAAGCATGGGAAATTCAATGCATTATGGTTAGGCCCTTATCTGATATCAAATACTTTTGATAAAGACTCCTACTTACTGTAAGATTTGACTGATGAGCTTCTTGAATTGCTAGTACATAGACAATTCTTGAAGCCATACTTTTCTTTGTTAAATATCCAATATACTGAGAGGGCGGGGGGGCATGAATCAATATATTCTTAAATTTATTGAACAAATACCATCCAATTAATCCAAAGCATATGGTAATTAAGATAAGCATAAGCATCAACAAAACATGAAGCACAAAACACAAGACACTAGAATTTTTGCATGGAAAAATGAGAATAGGAAAAACCACGGTGAGGATTAATTCACAATATAGTATAAGTGGTTATAAGATATTAAGAAAGGGGTGGCTCACTACCAAGACTCACTATCCAAAATGGGAGGCTCACTACCTATAGAAATGAAGTAATAAAATGGCTAACCACCATACTTGAACTGATGAGAGTACACAAGTCAGAGTGCAAATTGAGTTCCTTTGTAGCTCAAGAAATTTGCATGCCAATAGATCTCCCTTCACTCTTTTTTCTTCCATAAATAATCTACTAATATTCACATACACCAAGTCTTATTTTTATATTTTCAAAAACATCTTGTATATATATTTGATTATCCATAGATAAAAATCAGGTCGACTTCACAAATCTTCTCAATAATAATTCAAACATGCGGTATGCGAAAAGTCAGCATGGATTACACAAACAAAATTTAATCCATTACATCTTCAACCGCTTGATAGGTCGGCCAACAATAGACCTAATAGAAAAAATGTAATAAAAAAATGATACCAGTGATAACCACGAACATCTATACGCATGAGTTCTTGTCCATGCAAGCATTTATCAATCACATACCATTTCCCAAAAACTAAAGTAGCAACTATTTACTGGAGGGGAATTCAGAGAAAAATACTAGAGGATGATCCTACATTATCAGTTCAGAACATCGGATTAATATGAATTTGAGTCTTGCAGTTGCAACTCATATATATCATGGTGACACCAATGATAAAAAAAACTATATCATGAGATGTGATCTTCTTTATTCTTCCAACAAACTCCCCCTTTTTCATTGATGGCAACATGTGCCAAAATAACTTACATACATCCTATGTACAAAATATACTTTATTTCTCTTTCCACTCCCCCCCTTTTTCATCAAGGACAAAGGTCAATCAAAAAAAATGAAAGATATGTACACAGGGTCCGAAATGTAAAACACAGAGAATCAAACTATTGAACTTCCCCTGAGGAGTTTATCCCAAGCAATGTGAAAATATAAAAAAAAAATCAGAGGAGAGAGCACTTTGTAGTTCCTGAAGAATGCCTTGCCAGGCCACTTTTCCATTCCCCCATCTCTGCTTAGCAGATATTTGAGTTTTTTCAAAGATTCTAAAGCAATAAAACTATCTTCAGCTTCATCTAGAGTGTCCGGAGTCATATTGATCTTTTCCAAATTCTCAGCATTAGCCAAAGCATTGGCTACCGAGACATACTCCATCCTTATGTTGTCACCAAGCTGTAGACATGGAAAATGTACAATTCGATCCAAAACATTTGATCTTGATTTACTAACATCATTTTCATCTTGAATCATAATCTCATCTTATCAACACTTTTCATCTCTTAATTAGATAAATCATTATTTATTTAATTAAGTCTTTCTCCTCTGTTGATTAAATTAATCAATTTAATTTAATTAACCTTACATCTTTGTTTATTTAAATAATTAATTGTATTACCTAAAGTCTTCTCACTAAATTGAATAAATTAAACCTTATTTAATTTAATCTAGCACTATCCTCTTTCGTTAAATAAATCGAAAACATTTATTTAATTAATCATTTCCTCTCAAATCGGATTTAAACCAACTCATAAATTTGAGTCAAAATTGTCAAATCACCTAATCTCTCATTAAATTGATCAAATATTTATTAATTTAATCTCGATCACTAAAATCATCTAGAGAATGCAACTTGCACATGAAAATAGATTTAATTCATTTATTAAATCTTTATTTTCCCTCACATGGAATAAAAGGGGAATATTCCCTCAAATTTGAATTGAATCCAAATGGACTTGATCCTTCCAACAAGGCATTTATTTCATCCAACAAGTCCTTTTGCATTGATCCAAATCATCATAAATCCATTTGACTCTCTCTCCACCTTGTCATTTCAACATTTTCAAAATTCAAATTTATGCATTTATGGGCACTTTGATCAAAACTTGCACAACCATCAACCATTCACAATGTGACAAGTGGTATCTGACCATTGGTTGAAAGTTATTCCCACATTGTTCAAATCTTTCTCTTTCTTCCAAATTGAAGTCTATAAATGGGAGGCTTCTCTCCTTATTCTTCATCCACAATCTCAGGCAAAGTTACTCTCTTCACATTGAGAGCTAATTTTGCCCACTTCACAAAAATTATCCATCATTTTCATGATTTCATAGCTAGATTATACCAAATTTGCATCAAGGAGCTTCAAAAATTATCCAATCATCAACATTGCAACAAAGGAGTTGGGAAAGGGCCGATTTCGACACATCAATTGACACCAATTCCCCATGGGATAAAGAGTTTTCTTTGCTTAGATAGATTTGATTTAGTTTCTTGCATCTATTTAAGCTTTGTAAATGGATTTCATTAGGAATCCTTGTTTTTACCTTGCATATTAATCTAATAATGTGTTTGTTTGTTGTGTTTATGGAGGTATAAAACCAGGGTTCACATTTTGGCGCTAAAAGGTATCAATCTAATAATTTTGTTTGTGTTGTGTTTGTGCAGGTATAAAAATGTGAACCCTGGTTTTATACATGCACAAACACAACAAACAAGCACATTATTAGATTGATATGCAAGGTAAAAACAAGGATTCTCCATGAAATCCATTTACAAAGCTTAAATAGAAAGAAAAGGATGAAGAACAATGCAAGAAACTAAATCAAATCTATCTAAACAAAGCAAAATCTTGATCCCATGGGGGAATTAGTGCCAACTGATGTGTCGAAATCGGCCCTTTCCCAACTCCTTTGTTGCAATGTTGATGATTGGATAATTGTTGAAGCTCCTTGATGCAAATTTGGTATAATCTAGCTATGAAATCATGAAAATGATGGATAATTTTTGTGAAGTGGGCAAAATTGGCTCTCAATGTGAAAAGAGTAACTTTTCATGAGATTGTGGATGAAGAATAAGGAGAGAAGCCTCCCATTTATAGATTTCAATTTGGAATAAAGAGCAAGATTTGAACAATGTGGGACTAACTATAGACATGAAAAATGTACAATTCAATCTAACATGCTTGATCTTGATTACTAATGACAATTCCTCCTAAATCATACTCTCAGCTTATCATCACCTTTTTATCTCTTAATTAGATAAATCATTATTTATTTAATTAAGTCTTTCTCCTCTGTTGATTAAATTAATCAATTTAATTTAATTAACCTTATATCTCTGTTTATTTAAATAATTCATTTTATTTAAATCAAGTCCTTAAAGTCTTCTCATTAAATCGAATAAATTAAACCTTATTTAATTTAATCTAACACTATCCTCTTTAGTTAAATAAATCAAATCATTTATTTAATTAATCATTTTCTTCTCAATTCTTGATTTAAATCAACTCATAAATTTGAATCAAAATTGTCAAATCATCTAATCTCATTAAATTGATCAAATATTGAATAATTTAATCTCAATCACTAAAATCCTCTAGAGAATGCAACTTGCACAATAAATCAATTACTTTGATTTATTAAATCTTTATTTTCCCTCACAAGGAATAAAGGAGGAATATTCCCTCAAGTTTAAATTCAAATCCAAGTGGATTTTTCCTTCCAACAAGGCATTGACTCCTCTTACATGTCCTTGTACATTGAGCCAAGTGACATTAACTCCATTCTTTTCTCCCTCCAACATGTCACATTCAAATTTCAAATTTGAATCTCATGGCATTTATCATGCACGTTGACCAAAATGTGCTCATGCCTCCTCCAATCACATGTGGACAAGTGGCCTCTTCTCATTGGTTGGTCTTTTGTCCCACATTCACCCAAATCCTTCAATCTTCCAATTTGGAAATCTATAAATGAGAGACTCTTTCTCTCATTTTAACATCCACAATTTGAATAAACTTATTATACTCAAATCCATCTTCAAGCATAGCCATTTCATCTATTTTTATCAAGTTCTTAGCTAGGTTATGCAAGAATTCAACCATCAAGTGGATCAAATCATCAAAGCTTACAAAGGAGTTGGGAAAGGGCTGATTTTGACATACCAATTGGCACCGACTCCCCCATGGGATTAAGAGTTTGCATTCTTAATTAGGATTTCATTGCTTTCTTTGTTCATCTTTTCTTCATTTTCCTATTTTGAGTATTGTAGATGGATTTCATGGGGAATCCTTGTTTTACCTTGCATATGATCTAATATTGTGTTTGTTTGTTGTATTTATGTAGGTGCAAAACCAGGGTTCACATTTTGGCACTAGAAGGAGGGCGAACTTGAAGAATATAACACATTTTTTGGGTTAAATTCCACTATTTTTTGCATTTTTTGTCTTCCCAGGTCAAACAAAGCTGCTGGAGGTCAAATAGAGCCGCTCCCAAGTCAAACAACACTGTTGGAAGTCAAACAGAGCCCCTGGAAGGAATTGTACACACTTTATACTTGCTTATGGTAAACATCCTGACATGGGTCATTTTCATTGATCCTATCCAATCCAACATTATCTGAGCCATGATGCACTATCCAAATGAGCATTCCTTTATTCAAACCCCTTATCTTATCGAAAGATAATACTTGGCATCCTTTGCATGCTTACCGTACCCATCCATCCATCGATCCATCTATCCAAGCGTACACCCATGGCCTTTCAAACATTGTTAGACACTAGGGGCAGATATTTGCATTTTTCTTTAGGAATAAATCTTGATATATATCCTCCAGATGATGTGGTGATCTGAACATTGACGAATGTGAAATAAAATTGGTCAAAGCATTTGTGAGCATGAATCCAAATCACTAGCCCATGGCATATTTTGACAAAAATATGTTCCTTATCAAGCTTTATCTTTCATCGAACATCAATCCAAATGATCAATATTAGTTGCATCTAATGTTTACTTCAACGTCACATCAAATAATTCAAACAAATTTTGTTTCAAGCCAAGCTTCCAAATCCTGATCAATCAAATCCAATAAATTATCACCTTGTTTGACTTAACACACTTAGTCAAACCACCCTTTTGTGTACGAGTTTACTCTAGGATAACACAACTTCCTAGAGTTTACAAGTGCATTATCATCTTATTTGACTTAACACACTTAGTCAAATTATTCAATCCATCATCAACTTGTTTGACTTAACACACTTAGTCAAACTATCAATCCATCAATCCGATCGATCAAACCTTAGGTTGGTTTCTAACAAAATCCCAAAATTGAGCAATGATATCATATCCATATCCAAATCGTCAAAATCATGTGAAAATTAAAAAAAAAATCCAAATCATATCAAAAATAAACAAAAAACATTCATAAAATCATTCAAAAATCCAAAATCATCAAAAAATCTCGAAAAGTCTTCAAAAAGTTCATCATAGAGTCTTGTCAGTCTTTCACCTTGCCGAACTACGTCATATTTGAGCTTGAACGTAGGTAAGGTTGATTTTTGATCATCCCCCAAGACACCCTAGGTCAGTCCTTTAGGCGTCTGTCGCAATGGCAATCCGTTTTCCCATCTAGTTTATATTTTTTAGGTCAGTCCTTTAGGCATCCGTTGCAATGGCAATACATTTGCCCATCTAGTTTACATTTTTTAGGTCAGTCCTTTAGGCTTCCGTCGCAATGGTAATCCATTTGCCCATCTATTTAGGCGTTTGTCACAATGGTAATCCGTTTTCCCATCTAGTTTACACCCTAGGTCAGTCCTTTGGGCATCCATCACAATGATAATCCGTTTTCCCATCTAGATTAAATTTTAGGTCAGTCCTTAGGCATTTGTCACAATAAAATGGCAACTCATTTGCC
Source organism: Sequoiadendron giganteum (assembly GCA_007115665.2). Taxonomy (NCBI): domain Eukaryota; kingdom Viridiplantae; phylum Streptophyta; class Pinopsida; order Cupressales; family Cupressaceae; genus Sequoiadendron; species Sequoiadendron giganteum. The sequence continues at coordinate 42,550,849 of CM021102.1, read as the reverse complement.
CATCTATCTATCATGGAGTCGAACTATGTGGTCTCTTCATGTATAACGTAGGTAAGGCTAATATATGGACCAACTCCCAAGACCCCTAGGATAGGTCTTTAAGTTAGTCTCTTCGTCGTAAATCTCGAAAATACCAAAAACATTTGTAAAATACTTCAAAAAATCTAAAAATAGCCTGAAAACATCCAAAATATCCAAAATGGTGCTTTCATCTCATCTCGCTTTCACCCGCAATTGTCTCACTGCTAATAAATCAATCATCACCTTCATCCTTCGGTGAGTCATTCGGAAGCAAGTCTAGCAGGTTCAAAAGGGAACACCCAAGCGTCAAAAGTCCAAAAGTCTAAATCAGTAGGCACGCAAGTTGATCAACTCGGAGTATCAATAGCTTATCACCCAATCAGTCCCACCAAAACCTTGATCACAACATGTCCTAGGATGAATCCTTCCCATGATGGACATATGCATAAATTATCTCACAGTAGTTTAGCCTTGGCTAGTGGTATGAAGAACATCAGATTGTTTGTTTACTTTTTCCTTGGTCTTTATGACTTATCTTATTTTATGCTCATTCCAAGGACCTCTCGATGATGCCTAAACAAAACAGGTTTAGAGAGAAAGGAATGGGGCAATGATCATTATCTTTTTTATTTTTTGTGCTTGTTGGATGTTCTTGTAAATAACTTGGCGAATACTCGCTTTGGTAGGTCCGTCCTAGCAAGGTTTATGTATGTCAGGTGTGAACAAGAATACTCCTATTTGATTTTCGAGTCAAATTCCATCATACTAGGTACAATGCCATCCTGGTTCTTTATACCTTGATGCATCATACCTACATGTGTTATCAAACATAAAGTAATTGTCCTTTTGAAAATCCCAACTCCTAGTAAGCAAATCAACATCATCATCATTGTTAATAATGTGAACTTGTGTGGATCCTCCTTCCATCCACCTTATTATTCTTATCCTTCTATCTTTACTAACATTTATGTCCAAGTGTCTGGTAGGTGTGAGATCTCAAAATATACACGAGGCTACCCATGGCCGATGACTGTATATACATCATTAGAATTTTCTACATCAAAGAATTATCTTTTTTCCTTTGATCAATAGAACCACTCCTCTTGCATTTTATCGCAATATCGATCAAAAAATTAGCATTTATGCCCAATCTCTCGAGGGGGAAATATACCAGTGTAATCCTTCTCATTGGGGCAGTAGTGGGGCATCGAAAAATCAGAATTTTTTTGAACTTTGATCACAACAGTTTATCCTTTGAACCAATGCAACAAGTACATTGCTTCAAAGAGGCACAAAATGTAGACATGTAAAATATACAATTCGATCTGACACACTGGATCCTGATTTACTAACACCATTTCATCTTGAATCATCTTCTTTGCTAGTCATTTAATCGAATAATCTGTATTTGATTAAATTCATCACTCTTCATCTCTTAATTAAATAAATCAACTTTATCTAATTAAGTCATCATCTCCTATTAATTAAATAAATCAATTTTATTTAATTATTTTTGTAATCGCCCTTTTAATTAAATAAATCATTTTATTTAATTAATCCCTAAAGTCATCTCATTTAAATTAAATAAATCTTTGTTTGGTTTAAATCTAACATCATCCCTCTTTAATTAAATAAATCAATTTTATTTAATTATTTATGTAGTCCCCCTTTTAATTAAATAAATCATTTTATTTAATTAATCCCTAAAGTCATCTCATTTAAATTAAATAAATCTTTGTTTGGTTTAAATCTAACATCATCCCTCTTTAATCAAATAAATCAAATCTTTATTTAATTAAGTCTTTAATCATTTTCCTCTCATTTTGATTTAAATCAATCCTAAAATCTAAGTCAAAATGCTCAAATCACCTAATCTCTCATCAAATTGATCAAATCTTGATTAATTTAATCTCAATCAATAAAATCCTCTAGAGAATGCAACTTGCACAATAAATAAATTACTTTGATTTATTAAATTGCCTATTTTCTCTCAACATGGAATAAAAGGGAATATTCCCTCAAATTTGAATTCAAAATTCAAGTGGGCTTGGTCCTTCCAACAAGGCATTTAATGCCTCTTACATGTCCTTATGTATTGAGCCAAGTGACATTAACTCCATTTATTTCTCCCTCCAACATGTCACATTCAAATTTTAAATTTGAATCCAATGACATTTATCATGCACATTGATCAAAATGTGCTCAACCTTCAACCATTCACATCTTGATAAGTGGCACTTGGCCATTGGATGTTGAATGATCTCACATTGCTCAATTCCACTCTCTCTTCCATTTTGGAAATTTATAAATGAGAGACTCTTCCTCTCATTCTATCATCCATAATTGGAGTAAACTTACTATACTCAATTTCATCCTCAAACATATCTAGTTTCATCCATTTCATCAAATTCTTAGCTAGGCTATGCAAATTTTTCATCATGGAGATTCATTGAATATTCATCAAGGTGGATCACTCCACACATCATCAATATTGCAACTAAGGAGTTGGGAAAGGGCCAATTTCGACACACCAATTGGCACCACCTCCCCCATGGGATCAAGCGTTTGCATTTGCTTGATTTAGGATTTCATCTATATTTCATGTTTGTTCTTCATTTTCTTATTTTGAGTATTTGTAAATGGATTTCATGGGGAATCGTTCTTTCATCTTGCATTTTGATCTAATAACATGTTTTTTTGTTGTGTTCGTGCAGGTATGAGACAAGGGTTCACAAGTCTCACCAAAACCTTGATCACGACATGTCTTAGGATGGATCCTTCCCATTATGGACATAAGCATTAGGTATCTCATAATAGTTTAGTCTTGGCTAGTAGTATGAAGAAAATTAGCTTGTTTGCTTATGTTACTTGGTCTTTTTGACTTATCTTATCTTGTGCTCATTCCAAGGACCTCTTGATGATACCTAAAAAAAATAGGTTTAGAGAGAAAGGAATGGGGCAAGGATCTTTGTCTCTTTTATCTACTACGCTTGTGGGATACACTTATAAAATAACCTAGTCATGTGTGCTTTGTTTGGTTTGCAGGGAGGATGATTTAGATATCTTGTTGACCACATAGGAAAGCTTGATTTCCTATGTTTTGGTATGAGATGTTTAGAATGTCTAAATTGCATCCTGAATAAGGTTCTGCATGCTAAGTGTGAACATGAATATTCCTATCTGATTGTCAAGTCAAGTCCATCACACTAGGTACAATGCCATCCTGGTTCTTTATACCTTGATGCATCGTGCCTATGTGTGTTATCAAACATAACATAATTGGCCCTTTGAAAATCCTGACTCCTGGTAAGCAAAATCACCATCATTCTAATGACTTGTGAGATCTCTTTTTCTTCTATCTTCGTTCCATACTAACATAGTATCATGAAAATTAATCAAAACATCACCAGTGCATACACCCTGCATCCACAGGATCATTAGCATAAGTGCATATCATATCATATAAATCATACCACATTATTATCATCTTAAGTTATGAGGAATACTATAGATTTGTTATTATAAGCATCTTAAAAAAATAAATGCATTACATTCATTACATTCATTACACATCATACATAAATCATTAGGGACATAATAAAATCATTGGCATCCATTTTCATTTATCAGTTGCATATCAATATATGATCATTAGCATACATTGCATCCATGTAATCATCAAAGTGCATAGAAAAGATAAAAAAATAAATGCATCCATAGAAGCATACAATAGAAGCATCTCATAACACATAGGAAATTAAAATGCATCTACATATCATACATTGCAAGACATGTCATAAAGGTGAACCATCTCATATATATCATCAAAAATATACTATCATGATACAAAAATGGATCAAGTGTAAATTGAAATACATGATACAATAGGGGCAATAATGGAGCCCATGAATAAAAAATGGAAACTATCTAAGATCAAGGGCTAGCCCTATTGGCTACTGCCCTCTCCCACCTGCCTTTCACCGTGGTCCTCTAGCGGCCTCATCCCTGTCTATTGAGAGAAGTCTGACACCCGGCCTGCTACTGGCACTACTTGTCTGTAATGTTGCCGATAATACTCGACCTCTCTGACTACCTCTTTGTATTCCCATAAGGAAACTGAATAGCCTTGGGATGGTGAAGTTGTACTCTCCAGCTGCCTTCGCCGACCAATCTCCTGATCCCTCTCGGATCAAGCCTAGTCCCTCTCAGCAGGGACTATCAAAACCTATTGGCATGCCCGATTCCTCTCTATAGTCAATACCTGAATCTGACCCTGCAACTGTTGGATCAATACATCTCTATGGTCTGGCTGCACTGGTCGGTGTTGCTATGGAATTGCCCTATACCCATCTCTGGGCTGACCATCCTATGCCCCTACTCGTGGAGGTGCCTGTTGTGCCTGATCTCTGGGAGGTGTCTAATGAGGAGGTGGTCCACCTCTTCCCCTGTCCCTATCCCCATCTCTACCACCTCTACCTCCCTGTCCTCTACCCCTTCTAGTTGACCTACCTCTGGGCCTACGTCATGGAGGTACTACATTGGGAACTGTCAATCTCAAAGGAGGCCTAAACCAAGCTCTTTATGCCTGGGTCACCCCTGTATCTGCTGGCCCCTGATCATACAGCAATGGTTAGACCACTAGTTTTCTGAATGAGGACACTACCTCTGCTATCGGGATGGGCTGACCCCATGCTGTCTCTCTCGTGGTACGGGCGAAGATCACCACGTATTGATAATCTAGTTTGTCCTGGACCTCACCGAACTGACGAGCCAACCTGTCTGGGAGATACTACTTTATCCTAGTATGCTCCTGACCCTGCATCCATCTATCCTTCCAGGTGAAGAATAGCTGCTCCACATCATCATACTGTGGGCCTATGCCCATCCAAGGCCTCCAGACAAATTCCTTCATCTCATCGAGAACTCGTCGCCAGTGAGCAAGACCACTTGTGCCAGTGTGGGTAAAATGAATTTGTGCCCCACCATACCTCTAGACAACAGGATCATCAATATCAAGAACAACTGGTGTGACATATGGATGGAGCACGTGGATCTGCTCCCATGCCCAAATGTGTAATAGAGTAACTCCGGCCCCAAGAGCTCGACAATCCATATAAGAAAACTCATGCAAATCCCTATATAGGGAGGCTAGCATCACTGGACCCCAAGAAAAACACTCTCACCAGACGCACATCCGCTACCATGCCAGTCCCCAGCCTAGACTAAAATATTGGCCTTGCCGATCAGGTGCCACGAGACTAGAAAAAATAGCCACAACAATCAATCTATAAGTGGGTGCTCTACCCCAGTATCGCTCTAGGTCAATCTGTCGATCAGAAAGGATGAGCTCATCAACACCCAATACATCAAAGCAAGCATCCCTACCCTCCTCTGGATCGTAGATCACTCTAGCTCCATGGATAGGAAATCAGAGAATACGCCAGACGTCCTCAAGAGTAATGGTGGCCTTGCCACTGGGAAGATGGAAGGAAGAAGTCTCACTATGCCACCACTCGGCCAAAGTAGTCATCATACCTAAGTGTGCCCGAACGAGAGGGACATATGCAATGTACCAAAGGCCAAGAATACCAAAATGCTCTTGAAGATACACATGCATACCCTACAATCTATTGAGCACCGACCATCTATTCTCTCTCGAATGAAGTACATGAAGCTTCTCCTGCGCAAGGGAAACCACCGCGTCAAGTCTCATAAAAAAATCTGCCTCACGTGTCGGATTTTTCGCATTCGAAACAAAAAATTGGTATGTGCCAAAGCACATTTTTCATGAAGGATCAATAGACTTTTCTCATTCAGTTTCTCTTTCACATCCTATTTTTTTTTCTCAACAAGTCTTGTGGCATGCTCCTTGAAGGAGTTCAAAAGGAGTTTCAGATTTTCAATCGGAGAGAGAGATGTATCTACAGATGTGTCAAGTGTGACATCCTGAAAGGCCTTAACATCATCTTCAATGAGCTCAGTTCCCTTTTGATGCATTTCTAAGTTTTCTCTTCTAGAGGATGCATGAAACACATCACCTAATACCATTTTATGTATAGAAGAAATCTTGTTCATATCTGCATAACCTTGATTCATTGCAAGTTGCAGGAGTTCCAAAGGAATTACTAGTTGGATCTAATCTGCTTAGACAACAATCCTTTTAAGAAATCATTATCGGAGGAAGATTCTCCAGTGGGATTTTGTGATTCTACAACCTGTTGGGATACTTCTTCATTCTTTCCAGCAGTATCATTTGATTCGTTATTTATGTCTTCTTCTTCCTTTGAATTCTCTTCCTCTGCATTCTCTTCTTCTACCCCCTTTCCTTCTATCTTTTCTTCTTCTATTTTCTCTTCTTTAGCTTTATCTCAATCTACTTCTTCAGGGTGTACTAGAGGGGTAACATCAGGAACTTTTGTTTCAACATTTTCTTTAACCTGTTTTTAATTTTCTGGATTCTCATTAACAACATTGATTTCTAGTAGAATATTTGTACTACCTATTTCCTGAAGGATATTGGAGTCATTTATTTCCAAAGGTAGGTTTTCATCAGCAACATTGAAAGGAGGTTCTTCCATAACTTTCGTAGAATTTTATTTTCTAGATTCAAGTGTCGAACCAGATGCACCAATCATTCCATACTTTATTGTAGTACTCCTAATAGTACTTATTGTTTCCTTCCTTATTCTTTTGATTTCCTTCTTGTCTTTCGTCATCAGAGTATTAAATCTTCTCTTTACCCTAAACATATTAGCACAAATCTTCTTCAAAGTTTCTAGATCACCTGGAGATAGAGAGGATGAAATTTCTTTATATGCTTTATTTCTTATTTTCTCTTCCAACTCAACTGCCTCTACTTTTCTCTCCATCAATATTTACCATAATTTTTTATTTACATCACTCTTAATGTTGTCCCATTTAGCTTCCAAAATGATGAAATATTTTATGATGGTCATTATTATTGTTTCCTTATCATCTTCTCCTACTAAATCATACACTTCTAATATAGATTTCACCATGTTTTCCTGATTTACCAAATTATTCACCAAAACATCCAATTTGAGAGTGGAAATAGGTCTTACAAGAGCAACATTTTGTTCTTCCTAATCCAATGAAACTTCTTCTGCAACTTTGGCCTTCTTTGCATCACTAACATTCTATTCATCAGCATCCTTTGAGGATGACACATAGTGAACTTTCTTCGATCCAACATTGGTTTCTTGTGATGCACCTTCACTAGAGGAAACACTCACCCTTCTCTTTCTTGTTAGTTTTGTAGTTGGATCTTCTTTCTCTTCCTCCTAATCATCAGCAACACTCATATTCTTCTCCCTAGTAGACTTTTCTTTTCTTCGTTTAATAGGGGCTACCGGAGGAACACCTTTTATCTTTCTTGATATAGTAGTTGGTTCAGAAGGGGCTGGGCATTTTCCTTTGTCAGCGGTGATGAGCTCAATCTTTGTTGAGGCTGGTCTAGAAGCTAGTTTGGAAGGAGGGATCCTTCCGGATCTCCTTACACTACGCAATTCTTCAGACTTCTATCCTCCAACAACTCTTCCTAGAGTTATCTCTTCATTTGTGAAACCATATTTTTTGAGCATTTCAAACACATGTTTCTTCCTTGTAGCTTTGTTATGCTCCAAACAAACTTCAATGGATTTATCTGCATACGTTCCAATCTGAGGTTCATTTGGATATTTTGGACTCTTCAATAAGATTTGCACATAACCTTCAACATCATCTTCTGAGATTTCATAACCCGGGGGTTAAATCCAGATGGTCCGGGGTTCAATCGCTTCTATCATACACTCATCAGAAGATACATGAAATATGATCTCATTTTTATATTGGTCAATAATCTTCCTTGGAATTCTATCTCTATCATTCATATTTTTCTTAAATGCATAAAATAATGTTATCAAGGAATTTTCTATGTTTTTCACATCACCCAACTTATGCATGTGATAAAAAATATGATGTGCAACCAGTTGGGATGGGTCCCAATACACTATTTCAGATTTTCCCGAAAGAATTTTGAGAAAATAGAATAACAAGCAAACAATCAGAGAACCAAACTTGAAAGGGTACTTCTTCTCCTTTGAAATATCAGATTATCAAGCATTTGTTGTCTGAGAAGCTCACATAGATCATAGTTTGCACCATTTACAATCATATCATAACTAGTATAAATTGTTGTGACAGACATAGTTTTCCCTAAATTGCTGAAGTAGATTTTATGACCAATCATTATGGATGCCTACTTCACGACTGGATTAGTGACAGGTTTTTTCGCAAGATCCCTCTTATCATAGATTGCATTGGTGAGGTTCATTATCACTTAATTTTTCACTATTTTTAGCATAGGTACTGGTCCAGTGTTGCAGAGTCCAGTGACGACTTTGATTGCTTCCTTAGTTATCAAGTGCGGATCATGGGTCCATAAGAACTAATCATGCATTTTGTTGAGGAATGATTTTAAATACTAATAATCTACTGTGGAACAAAAAATTTGGGAAGTTGTTCCAATAGTCCAAATTCTTTGTCACAAGATTCGAATACTTAGGTTTTACCAAGAAAACATCTCTAGTGAGTTCATTTATCAACATATCAATCAATTTTGTATGATTGAATTCCTCTATCTTAAGCCTAATGTACATTCTTGTATCCTCTATTGATATGATGCCATGAGGAATCAAAGAGAAAGCACCCATAGGGTCATCTTTGAAAACCTTCATCGAGTATTTCCTATAGGAGGGTCTAGGTCTTTCTGTTGTATTTACGACTATAGCAGTTTCCAATTTCTATATACCGAGATTTCAAAGGATTCAAGAATTTTTTTTCGCAAGCTCACAACAATACAAAATCAAAAAATACCTTTTTCTTTGCAAATAGTTGAAACTAGGGTTTGCACCAGTCACACTTCAATTCACTCCAAATCACTCCAAGTCATTCTTTTCCTCTTTCGAATGCACTAATGATCAAAGTTCCTCTATGATTTATCTTTAAAAATCAATATGATGCCCTAATTTGCATTTAGTGTGCTTGAAATTCAAAAAGGTGGAAAACTCTTCAACTGCACTGGAAAATCCTAATATACTCTGCAAGAGAGCATACATGCATCTTTTCTTCTGGTTTCTTTTCCAAAACGTTTGCCTACTTATTTCTTAAAACCTCACTTCGTGCCAAGAACTGACACACTCAAAATTAGGGGGTTCAAAATATTTTTTGCTAAAAATCCCCCTAAGACAATGCTAGGTCTAGTTCTCATAGGAATCATCTACACTGAATGAGGGTACAGATGCATCAATAGTCTCTGAATCTTCTTTCTTTTTCCATATCTTACTCATTTCCTGCTTAACTTTTTCTTTGTCAACCTTCTTCATAGGTTCATTCTTCTTTACCAGAGAAGATTGTTTTCCCTTTTTACTTTTGCATACCTTTGAAATATGTACTGGTTTGTTGCAATTATAATAGACAATATTTATTTGATTTTATTGACTTCCATTTAATCTTGTTCTATATTGATTCACTTTATTCCCATACTTGTTGCATGTATAGTAATAACCGGAAAAGGATTGATTAAACTAGTTCATCATTTGAGTTTTGCATTCACTAGCTCTATTTCCAAACTTATTATAGGAATATAATTGTTCGAGGAAAGAGCAAGAGAACTGATTCATCCTACTTCTACATTTAGTTGGATTATGTCCTAACTGGTTGCATGAAAAATAAGTACCATTGAAAGATGAGTACCTTTGTGCATTTGGCTGTCTGATAGGTGGTTTCCTTCCTGGATTTATTTTTTGGTTCCCTTTATCTTGAGGCTTTTGATTATTTATAGCTTTTGAGCTTTCACCTCCTTCTAATCCCAATCCACATTTTTCTTTAGAGGGTTTTTGTTTTGCAATTAATTCATCAAGCTTGGTAGAGCTTGTCCTGAAACTATCTTCATAGAATTTTTCTTTTTCCAATTCTACTCTTAGATTTACCACTACTTGTTCAAGCTTGGAACATTCATCAGACTTGTTCTTTATTTCTTCTTTCAAACACTCTTCAATCCTCTTCTTTTCTTCCACTTCAAACTTTAGTCCGGTAACATATTCATTTGCTTGTTTCAATTGGTCACTGACTTCTCTATGTCTCTCTTTGAATTTCTTTAATTGCTCCTTCAAATTTCGGATGCATTCATTTGGTTCATCAATATTTTCTTTCAGATCTCTATTCTCATTTTTAGCTTTGTCAAGATCATCAAGGGCAGTCCAGAGTTCTGCATTATCCTCCATTTGTTCAATCTCCAAGATCTCCCTCAAGCTGTTAGACTTCTCCAGAGGATCCAAGCTCTGATACCAATTTTTTAGTATCCAATATACTGAGAGGGGGGGTGAATCAGTATATTCTTAAATTTATTGAACAAATATGACCCAATTAATTCAAAGAATGTGGTAATTAAAATAAGAAAAAGAATCAACAAAAGATGAAGAACAAAAGACAAGAGATACCAAAATTTTTGTGTGGAAAACTCAGAATGGGAAAAACCATGTTGAGGATTAACTCACAATAGAGTATAACTAGTTATAAGATATTACAAAAGGGGTGGCTCACTACCAGGACTCACCGTCCAAAATGGGAGGCTCACTACCTATAGAAATGAAGTAACAAAATTGCTAACCACCATAATTGAACTGATGAGAGTACACCTCAGAGTGAAAAATTAGTTCCTTTGTGGCTCAAGACATTCACATGCTAGAAGATCCCCCTTTGCTCTTTTCACTTCCACAAATAATCTACTAATATTCGCATACACTAGATCTCATTTTTATATTTTCAAAAACATCTTGTATATATATCTGATTGTCCATAGATAACAATCAGGTCGGCTTCACAAATATTCTCAACAATAATTCAAACATATGGCACATGACAACAAGTCAACATGGATTACACAAACAAAATTTAATCCATTACATCTTCAACTGCTTGATAGGTCAGCCATCAATAGACCTAATAGAATAATGTAATCAACAAAATGATACCGGTGATAACCATGAGCATATGTATGCATGAGTTCCATTCCATGCAAGCATTTATCAATAACAAACCATTTCCCAAAAACTGAAGTAGCAACTATTTACGAGAGGGGAATCTGGAGAAAAATACCAAAGGATGATCCTGCATTACTGATTCAAAATACTGGATTAATATGACTTTGATTCTTGCAGTTGCAACTCATATATATCATGGTGACATCAATGAAAACAAAAACTATATCAAGAGATGTGATCTTGTTCATTCTTCCAACATTCTTAAGGTATGTTCTCTTCCATGTACATTGTATTTTATGTAAATATTATTGTACATAGGTTTGGTTTGGTTTGGGTTTGTTTTGGTCTGACTACCTTGTTTGAGTGGTTTCTTGGTTTTGATTTTCTCTATATTGATTTGCTCAACCTTGATATTCTGAGATCTTGCTATATTCTAGAAGAACAAACGTCCCCAACTGGAGCCACTGGTGGAACCCCTAAAATTTTCTTATTTTCCACCTATATTGAATCCTTATCTAGCTTTTCATCAGTCCTGAAATGGTGTTTGATGTATTAGGATTTTGGTTTACCTAAGTTTTAGGGATTTTTTTATGCCCTAAAAACCTTGAAAAATCCTAAGTGTTAACAACCGCTTGCATACATTCTAATTTGTAGTTGATTGTTGCTAGCCTATTCTCAGTATTTCAAGTTACAACTATTGTCATCTGAGTCATTTATTTACCAACCCCTATCGCCTAGCTTGTTGGTTGCTACCTATTGGAATAATTTTAATTATTTCTATGATAAATGTTATTTTCCATTTACCCTAAGTCTAGATCCATGTAGTGCCTAGGTCCCTTTACCTTTAAAACCTAGTGAATGACCACCAAGTTATAAGTCATCACTAAGCACACATGTCTATTAAATGGCTTAAGCCATGGTTGGCATGGCCCACTACTTTGTTCCCATTGGTTGCCCACTAGATCATGACAATAAAATAATCAAATAAAAGAACTAGTGGGCAACAAATGGTTGACACATGTCCTTCCTTATGGAAAATCCTACCAACACTTGAAGGCATCGATGATGAAGGGTTATGAAATCAATGACTTAGATGCACTTCGATGGATCAATCTTGACCATTCCCCACTAGCCTGTGGGGGTCCCACAAACTGGCCACAAGGTATTAAATATTTGGTAAAATACTTTCAGTGACTATGGAGATGGTAAACAGTGTGCTACTAAAGTGATTTTTACAACACATGCATAAATGGTCAACGAGATGTTTTATTCTTGACCATCCATCACAAAGGGAGATAATCAACATGAATGCTAGCCTAAAGATTAAAGGATGCACACATTGGAGGTTCTCGGTTTGATTTAGGCTGTTGCCCGCTAGCCCATGACTACAGATTAAAACCTTGCATATTGCAAAGTGCTAGAGGGTGGCTACCACAAGGATTCTTTCATGGTTTCTAAAGTGTGATGGGACACCCAAAGCCAATGAAGAAGATGCACATATGGTGAGAATATGGCCAAGTGGATGTTGAGTTAGCAAAAAGTGAAATGGTCAAACTTCTTTGACCTCATCTTGGCCACACATTGATCCAAATCATGAAAAGATCTATGATGGAGATTCAAAGTTGCTCAAAATGACATCATGGATTCGTTCTGGTTTGTTTGAGCTAAAAGTAAAGGTAGAGTTGATGTTTTTTTTCTGAATTCAAGTCTTTCTTCACTATAAAAGTTAGTTTTAAAGATTTTTTTGATTACAAAAGCATTCAAAAGCATTATGAAGCTGATGTAGTGCATTCCAAGTGTTTGACATCCTCAAAATTAGGGTTTTCTACATCGACAAACTTGTAAGTTTAAATTGTACCTCTTGAGATAAATTTTCTCCTAGTTTTCATTCAATTGCTATTGTTATCATCTAAATAAGATTTTAAGGTTTCTTTTAAGGTTTGAAGTTCATTAGAAATATTGCAAATTTGAGAATTTGGTTGGTCTTTGCATTGAGCTTTCACTTAAAATCTAAAATACCTAGTCTTAACACGTGAAACCCTAGGTCGAGTTACTTATTAGTACAATGGCACCAAAATTTCAACTCCTTGGCTCTAAACCTAAAAAGAGACCCTTGGATCAAGAAGTACTTGAACAATGGCCACCATAAAAAAATGAGAAACATATAGGGAAAACCATGTTTCAAGCCCTTGGGGTTAAAGATGGTATTGTCAACAGGCAATATGCCATCAAGGATGCTACACTATCATACACTGGGTGGTCACTTTTTTAGAGTTGGTTTGGTAACATGCATACACACATTACAATTTGCAACCCATGAAGGGTATTGTGGGAAAGTCAATCATCCCCAATATGTATCTAGACATTAACTTCCTAAAAGAAATTGTAGCTACCTATGGCCCTCTTATTAGGGTAGTTAGAACTCATTTTGGGTAGGAGATGGTTTGGGTTACTAAGGAGGAGATTGTAGAAGTTTTCAAACTACACAAATGGAGTACATAAATGGAGGAGATTGATGACAAGAAACTAAATGTAGAATATGAAAAGGTGAGACCTACATTAAAAGTCTTAGTGCTAGCTCACTTCTTGGTATCATCAAGAAAGGGAGGAAATATAATTGTACTTTCACCATCTAACAAAGAGCCCTTTCCATTCAAGTATTTTCTTCTCTATTTCCAGAAGACATTTTATTCCCTATGTCAAATTTTAGGGTATGATTCATCCTCAAGCATGCCAATTGCACCAATGTATATGGTTGCCAGTATTCAACATCCCAACATCAACACCTTGTATGATTTTTCTACTTGTCAGAAGAAATGCACAAAGTTTTGGTGGCATTAAAGAATGGAGAAATAAGATTGACATTTTAGTGGTACTCTCTATTTATGCACATGTTCTTGTACAAGGGTGCAAATTTCTTTGGTAAAGATATGGAGTTGAAGAGAGTGGCGGATGGTGTAGTGATTCCTATTCAATCATGGACTCTTTTGTTGGATAGACGTGAGTAGAAAACTAGTTTGCGGTTTCCTCAAACATCTTTGCTTCCAAGTTAAAAAGAGTTGTAATTATGGATATTCCAAGGATTTTGACTGAATTGCATGATTTCTTGAGGCCAATGGAAAGGAAGCCTGATTTGAAAATTAATAACAATTGGGGGGATGTAATTCCTTATTGGTATTGTACAGTTCTTCGGGTATATGGAACAAGATAAGAACCTCATGTACTCCCTAGGGATGTACCATTGAGGTTTGCTTCTTTGAGGTCACGTGGTAAGTGGGTGATGCTAAAGATAATTACTTATTTGAGATGAGAAAAGGAACCCTTTTCCTTGCCTACACAATATTCTCAAATTTTGTTTTGATAACCAATAGATGGAAGAGGCTCCTTGGCAAGCTAAGGCTGTATGAAATGAAATTTTGAGCATACAAGATCTATGACCATGAGGGTTTTATGGCTTGGTTGATGGATAAAATAAAATAAGGGATTTTTTTTCATACTTTCACTAGTACACAAACAACAATATATGACTAAATAAACTACTAAAATTTGCATATAAATGATTAACTTTAGTCACATGACTATTAGTGGTTTATTTGTAGTCATTTATAACACCACTAAATTTATGACTAAACAATTTTAGTAATTTATTTAGTCATTGATTTTAGTCATTAATTTGGTCATTGATTTGGTCATTGATTTAGTCATTAATTTAGTCATGGTAGTGATTAATTTAGTCATATATTTAGTCATTTATTGTTGTTAATTGGTCATTTATTTAGTCATGGTAGTCATTAATTTAGTCATATATTTAGTCATATATTTAGTAATTAATTTAGTCATTACTTTAGTCATATATTTAGTCATTTTTATTTACTGGTTTCCATTAATTGGTAGTAAATATAGTCATGAAATGAATAATTTATTAAATACCATAAATTTTATAATGCAAAACTAACATAATATTAAACTTGAACTAAAACATAAAATAAAATAAAAATATTACATATACGAACAAGCTACAACATGCTAGAATTAAAAAATTGATTCAACATCATGATAAATAAAGGTAATCTGCAATAAAAAATTTAATGCAAATATATATATATATATATATATATATATATATCAAGTTACAAGATGTCAAAGCTGTCTAAGAGTATATATGTAAATATAATGAAAAATGTCAAAGTTGTCTAAGAGTTTCCAACTCTTTCTAATACACCATGATAATTAAGATCCTTGAACAACACAATCAAAATACTACTAAAGCAGTGAGCCAAGATGTATAACATTAACTTGTACATGATAAACATGTTCAACTATGTCATTTTTTGCAAATATTTTAGTGGCCATCGTGTGAAGGTTTCCTCTTTCTCTTTCAGACAAACAACTCCGTCTATTTTGTCTTCATAAACAAGGGGTATGTTACTTGTGACCATTAAAATGTTTACATTTGCATCTCACGTTTCTTTCAAGTTGACTCCATGTACGATAGATAGGGAGTGAATCCGCCCAATTCCCACAACATCACCATCAAACGGATCCAACACCTTAACTTTATCCCCTTCTTTGAGTTTATCAATACATTTATGCAAAAAGAAAAAGAAAAGCACATTGTATTAGATAGGTAATGATTACCCTTGTTTGAATAATAAAACAACCATTACTTACTTAAATAGTACTTGCATGTGTGTGTTAAAATAATTGCAAAAGGAAAATTTCAAAAGTAATTGCAATGATCAATCTAATTTACTAAAAAGCCAACACTCGTAGTAGTGCTTACAATGTTAATATTAGCTTTATGCTAATCGGATACAAAGGCCACAAATATAAACACTACATTACCATGCATGCATACCAGACACATAAGGTTATGAGAACACTATTACACATAAAAAAGGTAGCTAATGCACAAAAACAAAGAATGCAATATGAGAGCACTAATACTACTGCTGCAAGGTGAAGGTGAAATACATTGGGATATACAAAAATAGTGGCATTAAAGATTTGAAACATAACCCCATGCAGTCAACATAACCTTGTCAATGATGACATATAAAAGAAGAACAAATAAAAAATGTATCAAGGCAACATGTGACATCCATTAAGAGCGATCATTGAGGAAACAATACAGTCTATCTTTGTGGCTTTCATAGCAGCAGTAAAGGAGTAACAAATAAGGTTGGATGTAGAGGTCACATAAATAATAGAGAAAGAGCCTTTCACTGTTAGAAAATAGTGTAAGAGTATGCAAAAATAAGTAAGGAATGATGTCCAATGAAAAAGTAGTAGTAGTAGTGAGTTTCATGGATGTAGCAGTGATTTTAGTGCAAGGGCAATGAGTTTTATGGCTGTAACAAGAAGTTTAATGGATTGAGCAACAAATATCATTACTAAAAAACAAGAAGACATTAAGAGAAAGTGGCAAGAATATCAAAATAAACTTTTTTTTAATAACAACAAACATAATGAAGAGTTAACAACAGATCCGTGAAGAAAAGAACATCAGTCATCATCCAATGAAAGAAGCAACACACTAAGTTCAAGATGTTGACGAGGTCAATTACAATGCCCTAAAACATAATCAAGCATCATAAAGTATTGAAGTGCCAATTGTAAGTGTGAATAAGCATAAAGGAATAAAACACTTCTTAATGAAACATTGCATCAAAGATCAAGCTAATTAATCAATTGAAAGCATCTCATTGTCTCCTATCTTTAAAGATTTATTAAGCTATTGTGCTCTCGGATTTAAATGAGACTATAACTATTAAAATGACAATCTAAAGAATGGAATGATACTGATGCAATGATGTGAAGCTTAATGTGATAAAGCTAAATGATAAAAGAAACTAAGATAGCATGGATTGACATGAAAAATGATAAATGAAGCTACAGGAGGCAGCCATGATATGAAAACTTGAATGTTGGATGCTGGATGTTGGATGCTTGGATGCTGGATGCTTGATGCTTGAATTCCTGCAGAGTAAGAGTGCACAAGCTAGATAATATGGATCCTTTTCTTGGTTGAATGAGGCTTTATTTATAGATTTCCTGGCTGTAGAAATGCACAGGGATGGCAAAGAGAGGCTTGGATTCAATCTGGAGGATTGAATGGTGAAAGATGAAGGAGATTGAGAAGATTTTGGAGATTGTCTCTATCCATGAACACACCAGGCAAGAGAAGAGGAAAGATTGATGGAAGAGGATTGAGAGATAAATTTGCAATTTGTCTCCAATTCTTCCCGTGAAGTTTCAATCAATTAATTTTGACATGATTTTAGACATAAATTAGACATAGGATATCTAATTTAGTTTTGAGGAAATATAGAGGAATATTCCTTATGCCTTTATTTAAATATTTTTGATTTATTTAAATTAGCCAAAGTAGGATAAATAATTTAATAGAACAAACTATAGAAGTTGTTTATTAAATTAAAGAAAAGAATATGATAATTAATTAATAAAGTGTTTAATCTTTATTTAATTAATTTAAGATTGATGTAATAGAATAAAATAGGGAAATGATAATTAAATCAAACAAAGTATTTAATTTTGTTTAATTAATTTAGAAGAATTTAAATGTGAATGTGAACGTGAACTATATAAATAAATATTTCTATTTATTCAATAGTAGAGGAATTTAGGATAATTAATCAAATAATTTATATTTAATTAATCGGATTCTCCAAACCAATTTTAGGTGTATACATTTTTCCCCTCTTTGAAGTGATGTGTTTATGCATTGCTTCGAAGAAAATTTTGTTGCTACTGCCAGTATTGATGAAAAAAATTCAGTGTGCCCCAGACATGCCCCAGATATTGATTTTCAGATGATTGTTAATAATATGCCCCCTAAGGAGATAAATTAATGATGTGATGATTTTTGAGAATTTTGAACTTTTATGATGATTTGATGATTTGATGATAATTTGATGAAGATTCGATGAAGAAATAATTTATGTTCCGACATTGATGAAGAAAATATAGCCCGCGGATGAATTTCAATTAATTCCATGAATAAAATTAATCAAAATATAATAAAACCTATAAAAATCCCTTTTTCAAAAGTTATATAAGGTCTTTTTCAAAGTCATTTGCACTTTGTGACTTTCAACCTCCAGTGATAGAGACTTTTGAGCCAATTGGAGCAAGATGCCTATCCCCTACCACACTCATCGTTTCGAGCACGTGCGACATCACTAGCGGTCGTCCGCCTACAGACCTCCGGTATGTACCCATAATCCACCTCATTTTTCATGCATTTCTATTTTTTAATGTATTTTTCATGCTTTGGCATTTTTTTTGTAGTTTAGTGTATCAAGGTCACACTGTAGCGCTTTGCACTCTGGTGTAGCACATCCATAACATGTTTTAGTGCTTTCATGATTTAGCGCTTCGATGTCAGATTTTAGTGCCTAGAATGTTCTAGCGCTTTGATGTGGTAAATTAGCACATCGATGGTCTGTTATAGCACTTTGATTAAAGCGGCACTTTGATTGACTGTTTTAGCGCATTGATGTGGTAAAACAACGCTTTGGGGAAAGTAGTGCTTTGGATGCCTGTTTTAGCACATCGAAGTGCTGAAATAACACTTAGGGTAAAGTAGCGCTTTGGATGCCTATTTTAGCGCATTTGATTGATAAAGTAGTACTTTTGAGTTTTAGCACATCCATGTTAGAATTGCTGATTTTGACATAGTTAACTTTGATTTTGTCAATTCCGATCATGTCCATTCTTCGGTTTGGTATGATTAATAATCCAAATTCCCTGATGATTTTTTTTGATGATTAATAAGACTTACTCTCATGATAGGCGATAAGTAATCCTATTTGTGATGATCCTCATGATAAGCGAGGAAATGATTCAATATCCGATAAACCTTATGATAGGTGAGATTAGATAATGTTTGATGAACCTCATGCTAGGTGAGGTTTGTTGATATTTGTTCATGAATTTTGATCAAAAATTCATACCAAAGTTTGATTAGACCTAATAGTAGAATGGCTTTTGATTCTTGACATAGTGCACTGATTTTAAAATTTCCATGATGATAGGAGGATCTGGGTACTCTCCAGATGCGAGAGCGGTTTCCTTGGACCGCCGATTGGATACCTCATTTGACTCCAGATGAGATTCAACTCATAGGTCGATGTGGCCTTACCAGTTTACTTGACATGCCCCAGATTAGGATTAATCAGAGTCTCCTTACAGCTTTGGCCAAGTGGTGGCACAGTGACCATAACACTTTCCATCTACCCACTGGTGAGATGATGGTCACACCTGAGGATGTGTGGCGGATTTTGTGGACTCCATTTATGGGGGAGATTGGAGTATATGATTCTCATGAGGCTAGCAAGAGAGATGCTCTCCGTAGAGTCTTTTAGAATTAGCACATTGCAGGTCCGAGTGTTCGATGGAGGATGATTGCTGATGCGTATGCTTCACTACCAGTAGTGCTTGCTAGATTCATTGGAGGCTTCCTTTGTCCTGATCGCAGGTCTAAGGGATTCTTTGTGGGTTGGGGCCAAATTTTGCAGAGTATGGTCATACATGGTATGAGATATGTGTGGGGGATGTGTATGCTGGCACATCCCTATCATGATCTACATTTAGTGGTGTACCTGGGGACACATAGTTTATCAGGAGGGATGACCTTGTTACAGGTGTGGGCATGGGAGCATTTTTCCATTGCTCGACCATTTCAAGTTCTAGACAGACCAGTAGGCAGACCGTATGTCTTGCGGTACAGAGGTAGACTTACCTAGGCTCGGATGGGTAAGTTGGAGCATTGGAGATGAGTGTTTGATGACATGGAGAGCGTTGTCTGGTGGTCGTATCTGGACTACGAGAAGTGGGATGAGGACGATGCAGTACTCGGATATCTATGTGATTCTATGTACCTGATCGTTAGGACTCCTTTCTTGTTGGAGAGATTTTTGCCGCAACGAGTGTATAGGCAGTATGGAATTGTATAGTGTATGCCTCAGGGGGTAGCCCATTATTCTAGGTGACGGAGTGATGTAGTAGATTGGGGGCCATGTCTATCATATGAGACCATAGTAGAGGGGTATAGAGCTCTGCAGCCATTAGCCTGGGACATGCATAGAGATATCGCAGAGGCGACAGTGATAGGGGAGTACAAAACATTTTTGGCATTGACTCCACATCCTCGCATTACTATTCTAGATGAGTCAGCACTATTACCCATGGAGGAGGATGCTACCAAGGGTTCTGAGGATAGTGGGGGTGATACTTTGTCAAGCAGTAGTACTGAGAGTGGTAGTGATGACAACAGTGATGATGACAATGATGGTGGTGGTGGAGGTGGCAGAGGGGTTGGACCAGTCAGTGTCGGTCCTTCTTCTAGTAGGCCTTGCAAGAGGTGAGTAGTGGCAGTGTCATTAGTTGATCACCAGAGGCACATTTCTAGTCTTCAGACACAGGTACAGACCCTATAGGGACAGTTGGTGCAGGCACGGGGTTTGCTAGTTCAGACGCAGACTCAGATGAAGGCTTAGGTACAAGCCCATGCACAGGCACTAGCATAGGTATAGGGACAGTTGGCAGCTATTCAGACTCATGTTGTTACCTTGACAGCTGAGCAAGATAGTGCTAGACAGATTGTCGAGAGGGCACAAGATATGACTGAGACACTACAAAGAGTAGCTGATGGTACCTCTGTGGAAGATTATATCAGAGAGGTTTTGTGGGTTGGTCAAGAGGCTAAGTTCTACAGGGGTAGATATCATGATGCAGTGCCTATTGATCACAAAGTCAGCTATGCCCCATTGAGATCTGGTTGGACTCGTACCCAAACAGTCAATGAGGGTGTGACAGCCTCCCTGAGGAGATCCCAGAGATCCCGGTCCTTTCGGGGGTGGTGGAACTAGTCCTATTGGACTTGCACATTCTGGCAGTAGCAAATCCTAGATGTTTTTTTAAAATTTCGAGACATTCTTTTTGAGACATGATGTATACTTTGAGTTAACTCATTTTTGAAGATGTATTTTTATTTCAGACTTCATTGTATACTTGACATTGATGATATATATGAGATGCAGTTGATTTGATCTTATGATGGTTTATGTTTCTATGTGATGGATGTATTTATTTATGTGATGATGTATCATGTGATGTTTCTATAATGAATGCTTTTATTTCATGTAATGATTCTATGATGAATGCATGTGTAGAATATATGATGTATGGATGTATAGATAGTAATGTATGAAGTTCTAAATGATGAATGCATTTTATTTTAAATGTGATGATGATAAAAATGATGATGTATGATGAATGATAACATAATGATAATAATGACATGACTTGCTTTTATTTTAAATGGTATGATGATAAAAATGATGATGTATGATGAATGATAACATAATGATAATAATGACATGACTCACATTTTATTTAATGTGATGAAATGTATGGATGTATTGTATGATATTGCGATGATGACCAAAATGATGATGTTATGATGGATGATAATGGGTGTAATGATATGACTTGCATTTATTTATGATATAATGATGATAAAAAATGATGATAAATGCATAACTTATTTTATCTAAAACGCATGAATGATGAAATGATGTTCCTACATGTTTTTGATGATTTTTGGTTTATGTCAAGTATACTTAGTCATGATTGTAGAAAAGATAATTATTGATTGGAATCCCTTATGCAAAAAATACTCTACAGATGTTGAATTTAGTATGAATGCAATCTAATTTTATCATGCAGCTATATGCAAAACCCTTGTCATTTTAACAGTACTTTGTGTTTGGTATCATTATAAAGCTTTTATTGGATGTTGAAAGTGAGTACAAGCGTAAATGGTATGTGTTAGACCAATGACGACCTGAGTACTTCTTTCATGATTTTTGATATTACAAGCGAACACAAGCATCTAGGTATAATTGAACCGAGATGACCTGAGCATTCATTGCGTAAACAGGTAGAGATTAATCATTTTAGTGTGTGAATTCTGAATATCATCGGTGATACATTTGCATAGCATATCCCCCTACAATTCACACATTTATATGATTTACTTACAGACAGCAGACAAATAAAAATATCATTATTTTTCCTTGTTTCTCTAGTTCAATACATCATCGAGTTACTCCAAAGAAATGATAATAATTAATCAAAAACACAATTTATCCACCTTTTACTTAGAGTGTTTCAATCATTATTCAGATTTTAGATCATCCATCCTGATTTTGTGATGTTTTTTGTGATTTTCTGAGATTTTGACCAAAGACCTAACTTACTAACCTATTCTTAGGGGTCTCGGGGGCTGATCAAAGATTAGCCTTGCCTACGTTACACACATAGAGACCACATAGTTCAATTGACATAGACTCATGATTTTGGATTTTGATTTTCTAAACTGATTTTTGACATGTTTTTGGATTTTTGATATGAAACGGATGTTTGATGCCCTCCTGATGGTGATTGATGTTGCGTTTTGATCATTGTTTTTCATTTTCTTGTCATACTGTTGTTATCCCATATTGGTGAAATTGATGTTTTTGTTGCCCCTGGTGATATCCAGATGTTGCCCCCAAGCTTTGGAGTGAGACTTGACCATGTGAAACGATTTTGATGATGGAAAGACTAATGATATGATATGAAATGGTAATGACTACCAAACTAATGATCCCGATATGAATCAAAATAGATGGGAAATCTATTTTTAGAACCACATACCACGCTTGTTTCTAGGTTTTCACCATATGTTTTGATTACACTCTTTGTTTTTGTATATTTTTCTCATTTTTTTTATATATATATTTGTTTTTGGATTTTTTGTTGCCAAGATGCCTGTTTGTCAGGATTTCATCAAGGAAACCATTTTCCAAAAGTTTGACCCATGCACTAGGAGATTCAGGTATAGAAATTTCTGAGATGAATACTATTGATAGGTTCATCAAAAAAATCTCCTTTTGATGTTGATAATTGATAAGCCCCTGATCCATACACTAATATGATGCCAAAAGGACCTAGCCAGTTAGGCTCAAATTTCACTTTCTTTTCCCTATCTTGTTGATTCCTAGGGTTCTCTTTTAGAACCAAATCACCAACCTGAAAGACCCTTAGTTTTACCCTGTGGTTTTAACTCCTTGAAATTCTCTGTTGATAAGCCGTTAGATGATTAACAGCTTGTTGACGAAGCTCATCCAACAATTCCAGTTCCTGCAGTCTAGATACCCTATAATCCTCATCTGAAATAATTCCTCTGAGTCATACATGAAGGGATGGAATCTCTACTTCGATGGGTAATATGGCTTATGATCCATATACCAAGGCATATGGTGTAGCTCCTGTTGGTGTTCTGATACTTATTTTGTAGGCCCATAGTGCAGGATTGAGTTGAACATGCCAATCACATCCAACATCGTTAACCGTCTTCTTTAGAATTTTTAGAATTGTTTTGTTAGAGGCCTCTACTTGGCCATTTCCTTGAAGATAGTACGGTGTTGAAAAACGATGTTCGATATGGAACTTTTCACATAGTTCTTGGACATCTTGGTTCTTGAAAGGTCGTCCATTATCAGTGATAATTTTTGAGGGATGCCATATCAACAGATTATGTAATTCAAGATGAAAGAGAGAATCTACTTTCCAGTGATGATTGCAAGAGGCACTACTTCTATCCACTTTGTAAAATATTATGTAGCTGAGATAATGAACTTATGTCCATTGGATGAAGAGGGATTTATCTTTCCAACCAGATCTAGTCCCCTGTGAAAAAAGGGCCATGTTATTGTAAATGGATGCAATTCCTGAGTCGGTGCATGAATCAGATTACTGTGAATCTGAGAATTTTGACATTTCTTGACAAACTGATAAGATTCTTTCTCCGTGCATGAACAATAATATCCCGAACGGAGGAGTTTCTTAACTAGAGTTATCCCACTCGAATGATTGCCACAAATACCCTCATGAACCTCTCGTAAGGCCATTTTAGATTCGTCGTATTCTAGACATTAGAGTAAGGTACCATCAGGACCTCGACAATAAAGGATGTCTGTGATTATAATATGTCGAGCGGATTGACGGATGAAGTTGCATTTTTGGCTCCTAGAAAGATCGGGAGGAAGGATATTGTCTTTGAGGTAAGCATATGTTTTTTTGTAGATAGAGATTTCAATGGTTTCCAGATGGCATATGGTAGTGGATTCCGAATTATTATGGGAAGGACATGATACTTGTTCTACCATAAACTCATAACAACCATGTTTCTTCGACAATTGTAATAGTGAAGCAATTGTGACCATAGCATCCGCAACCTTGTTCTCCGCCCTTGGAATTTGATCAGATTTGATATTGACGAAAAACTATTTCAGATCATCTATTTGTTGCTTGTAGGGCATCAAATTTTCATCCTTTGTTTGATACTCGTCATTCACTTGATAAATGACT
Organism: Sequoiadendron giganteum; assembly: GCA_007115665.2. Lineage (NCBI taxonomy): Eukaryota > Viridiplantae > Streptophyta > Pinopsida > Cupressales > Cupressaceae > Sequoiadendron > Sequoiadendron giganteum. The sequence continues at coordinate 42,526,346 of CM021102.1, read as the reverse complement.
ATTTGAGAGTCCCCATACACTTGTAACTCTGTGATCTTCCACTGAATTGCTATTTTGACCCCAATGATCAATGCTTCATATTCGACCACATTATTTGTATATTGAAACATCAGGCTATATGATTTCAGAATGGTGTGTCCTTGGGGATTGATGAACAAAATCCCTGCTCCTAATCCTTGTTGTGTGTACGATCCATCAAAATATAATACCCATTGTTGTGGCATCATTGTCAGAATGTTTGCATCCAGAAATTCCATTGTCATTGGTTGATCATCTGCTAGAGGAGCATCAGCTAATTGTTCAGCGATTGCTTGACCCTTGATGGCTTTTCTCTCCACATATTGGATATCAAATTCACTTAAGAGCATGACCCATTTTGCCAGTCTACCTATTACGACAACTTTACTGAGTGGATATTTTAAAGGGTTGATCTTTGCTATTATCTGGATTGTATGAGTCAACATATAGTGTCTCAGCTGTTGAGTAGCAAAAACCACTGCCAAACAATACTTTATGAAATTATAGTTTATTTCATAGCCATTTAATGTTCTACTGATATAGTAAATGGCGTGTTCTTTTCCTTCATAATCCTCTTGCGCTAATAGTGCCCCCAAAGATATATATGTCGTTGCAATGTACAATATCAAAGGTATTCCTTTTGTTGGCGGCATGAGAATGGATGGTGACATTAGATATTGTTTTATTTGATCGAATGTTGTTTCACACCCATTATCCCATTTGAAAAACACATTTTTATGCAACAGATGATTGAACGTATGACTTTTGTTCGCCAGCTGGGAGATAAATATCCTGATTGATTGGAGCCTTCCCTATAGTGATCTGAGTTGACTGATATTCTTAGGAGGCGACATTTCCATTATTGCTTTGACTTTCGTTGGATCCACTTCAATGCCCTTTTCTGAGATAATGTATCCCAATAGTTTTGATGATGTGACCCCAAAGACACACTGCTTGGGGTTTAACCTGACATTGAATTTTTCTAGTCGTGTGAAGATTTTTCCTAGGATATGGAGATGTTCTTCTCTAGTACAATATTTTTCCATAATGTCATCCACATAATCCTCCATGAAGGTGTGCATCATATCATGAAATATTTTTGTCATTACTCTTCGATAGGTGGCTCCTACGGTTTTCAAACCAAATGGCATGACATTCCAACAGAAGGTTCACCATGGACATTTAAAATCTATCTTCTCCTGATCTTCTGGAGCTATTTTTATTTGATTGTACCCAAAGAAATCGTCCATGATTGACAACATGGCATGCCATGCCATCAAGTCCACAATGATGTCTATATTTGGTAATGGAAAATCATCCTTCGGGCATGCTTTATTCAAGTCCCTAAAATCTATACATATCCTGATGCTATTGTCTGGCTTTGAAACAGGTACAATGTTTGATATCCACTTGGGGTAGTCTATAGACCTTATGAATCCAACATCCATCAATGCGATATGGGGATGCATTTTTCTCAATTTTTTCTTTATAGGCTTGATTCCTGCAGGAAAAGACAAATGATGCATGAGAAGCTTTGGATCCAAGCCTAGCATATTGAAATATGACCAAGTGAAGTTGATGCTTCTTTCTTTAAAGAAATTGATGAATTCTGGTCTCTCTTGATCTGTCATGGATTTTGCCAGATGTAGGATTTTTTATTTTCTTTAGTGTTGATGTTTACAATCTGTGTTGGTTCTACCAGAACTGATGATCACTCATGATAATGTTTTGGAAGAGTGTCAAATCTCCCATCTTTCGGTGCCTTAGAAAGGTTTTCACCATTAGATGCGTTCTTTATTTTTTATTTTTCCAGATCTAATGCTGCCATAGAATGGTTTTCACCATTAGATCTATTATCCCTGTTTTCACTTTTGCAACTGGAAGATTTGACACCCTCCTACTGAGTCATCTTGTTATGAGTATTATGGATAGAACTTGTACCAAGTTCATCATGGCATAGGAAATTTACGATGGCATCATCATTTGCAAATATTGGTACATTCAAAGGTTTGATAGGTTCCCAGTCAATAAGTTCGGGATGGATTAAAGGCATGAAGTCATCGGATTGACTTAGGTCGATGGAAGTGAGGGATGGGACAACAATACCGTCATAGTTGTTATCAGGGATATCAAGATCAATGATGGTACCCTCTTCAAGGTCGTCTAGTTTACTCAAATTTTGTTCGTCCCCACTTGAGTCATTGATATTTAGTGATCCTGCTATGAATGGTCTAGACCTAGAGCCTTGTCCCTCCTCATGTGTAGGTGCATATTTTTGGATTACATCAACTTGAATATCGATGAAAGATATATCAGAACACAGATCCCACTCATATTCATTTAAATCCGTTTCAGAGCTATCTCTAATCTGAAGGATCCTTTCAACAACTTTCTTTTCCATTTCCTGTTTTTGTTCCTCAAAGTATCCTAGTCCTATTTTCTCTTTTGAATGGAGAGTGAGGGGCTGAATAGGCTCTATGATTCCATCCTTCCTTAACCCAATAGGTCCTTGTCCCGCATAACCCATTTTTTCTAGGATAGATTTCCCTTTGCCATACTTCTCGGTGTTGATATTGACATTCTTGATACTGATATTTGATGTCGAGGGTTCCTCATCCTTGTATAACCAATCCAAGATTGCTTTGTTGTCTGATTCATCCGCTATGGTGCCGGCTTTTACAAACCTTTCTTCAAGAACTATGACAGGTAATGATGTTTGATTTTTTATCATGGATGGTTGACCATATGTCTTTGGAGATGGCATTAACTATGAAAGGTTAAGCAATTGCTCCATAGAATATTGCACCATTCCCTTTTCTGTCAGTTGGACTTTCTCTTGAAATTTTTGCGATAGAGAAGTTTGGGGATCTGGACTGTCTGTTGATTGAGTGTCAACAGGACTTGTTTCTTTTCCTTTATCCTTCTTCTCTACCCACTTGGTGGTGATAGTTGGACGTTTTTCCTCGTTTGATGATTTTGAATTGGATGCTCCCTATTGTGAGGCACAAATGTATCTTGAGATATTCTAAGTGTGTCACAATGTTGAGGATGATTATAATCAACAGATATAGTAATCTCCTATCCAATTACTAGGAACTTTAAGCATTGATGATATGTGCAAGGCACTGCCTGCATTTCATGGATCCATGGTCGTCCTAAGAGTATGTTGTAAGTTAACTCTTTTTCCAGAACTTGGCATGCTATGTGTTTCATCATTGGTCCCACTTGAATGGGTAACACAATTAATCCTTTAGAAGATCTTTCTTCCTCATCATATGCTTTTATATTCATCTTCCTTTGGGCATCAATAGCATCATTAGAATACCCTAGTGCATAGATTAACTTTAGATTGCAAATGTTCAGACCAGCTCCCCCATCTATTAAGACTCTTTTGACGTGATGGTTATGAATCAAGACTTCGATATGGAGTGCAGTGTTATGGGGATAGTTTAGTGACACATCATCTTATTCAGAGAATGATAGACAATGTGGGGTAGTCAAATACCCCACCAAAGCTTGGAATTGGCAAACATCTAGATTCTTTAGTGCCGTATTGGCAACTAGTGCTTGTTCTAGAACTTCCTTATGCGATGGTGATAGTTTGAGGAGTTCTAGTATTGATATTTGCATTGGAATGTTTTGAAGTTGATTGACAATATTGTAATGAGATGGAGGTGGATATGCATTTTTGGACCCAACTCCCTTTAATACTACCTTGTATTTCCCCCTAGTCATTACATTTGTTGGTTGATGATCTTGATATTCTCTAATTTTTAAGATGTTTATTTGATTTCTAGAGATTTGTACGCTTGGGAGAAAATCCAAAGGAGTAGTGTCATTGGTTTTGTTTTCGTTTATGTTATGACCAATGGTATGATCACTCTCTACTTTGGAAAGACAAAGGATCATTTTATCATAGACATGATTGATGTTCTTACCTTTGTTGTTTGTAGATAACGACGCTCCTTTGTCATAGTTCGGTAAAGGGTCCTTGAAGGCTAAATGATCATTATTGTTTTGGGGTCCCTCTACATATATTTTGTTATTGTCGATCAAATCTTGGACTGCATGTTTCAATTCCATGCAATCGTTAGTTTTGTGACCTTTGTTGTTGTGGAAGTTGCAATAATCTGCGTCATTCCACCATGGTGGTTTGACCTTTGGATCCTAGAACCTAGCTTCCCACACAGTGATAAGGCCACTGGTGAATAGTTCTTTCATCGCCGATTCCATTGTTTGGCCTAAAGGTGTGAACCTACGCCGGTTTGATGGTTTTTGGTATGACTGTGGTTTTGTGATCTCGTTGTTTTGTATGACATTCGACTTGACAATTTGATTGTTGTTTTGATTCTTTGAAGTAGATGCAATCAAGTTAAAAACCAGTTTGACATTTTGGGAATCATTTATTTTTCATTGGTAGTCATGTTTCTGTTATTTTGCCAAAATTTTGGTTTATCACTGCTTGAGTATTGATTGGAGGAGTTATTTGTGTTATTTGATTTATCGTTGAAATGTTTAATAACCCCTCTTTTCATGAGTGCTTCTTCAATCTTAAGGTCATTTTCTATCACTTTTTCAAACATAGGAGGACATTGCAATTCTAGTCTGTAACTCATTTCCTCTATCAAGTTGTCAATGAACAACTCCATTTTCTCTTCCTCAAGAATGGATCAAGGATATCTAGCGAACAATCATCGCCATCTTTGTAGAAAAGACAAGAACGTCTCCCCTTTGTTTTGTTTTATGTTATATAGATCCTTTATCATAACATCGTGTTGGGTGTTAAAAAAATACTAGGAGATGAACCTGTTAACAAGTTCCTCAAAATTCCTGATTCCTGGTTGCAATTTTGAACCATTCCATACATGATCCTCCCAAGCTTCTTGGGAATAATCTCATTAGGTAAGTTTCCTCTTGGGAAAACCCTAGGCTCATGGTTTTGAATTCCCGAATATGATCGATCGGATCTGTTCTTCCATTGTATTTATCATACTTCGAGAATTCACATGTCTAGGAAAAGGTATCATGTCGATTGTTGTGTCGAAAGGATAAGCACAAATTTCCTGTATCACATACCTCTTAGTGTTCCCTTTCATCATGTCCTGGATTTGTTGTTGTAAGATTTTCATTTGGGATGTTAAGGCAACAACTAGATCTATACCTTGTGTGGGTTGCAGTATTTCAGTCTCACTTGTTCTAGGTGCTTCTTTTAGACGATTTACATCAAAGTCTTTGGGAAGCTTGGCACCTGATTTAGCCAACATTAGGAGGTATTTCTCCATGTCTTGTTCTAAGATCTTTTCCATAAATCTATGGAATTTGGGATCTTGTTGGGCTGTTTGAATGTCCTCTGGAGTTATTTCATTCTTGTCGCTTTGATGCAGACCATTCTAGGGATTTTCCTCTGCCATTGTTTGTGATGTTTCAAGTTCTTGTTCTAAGAGCCTCTATTTTTGTGACCTAATGAAGATTGACATACAAGTTTTTGTTCCTTCTTCCAGATTTTGGATCTTCTATGCTGGAAAATGTCAAGTGAATTTTTAACAAAGTCGAATAAGATAATAGATCTTATTGATAAGACTAGGTTAATATTTTTAATTACTATACCTCGTTTCGTGATAAAGGATGATAATATCTTGGTGATGAAACTTCAGTGTAATAATCAATTGTGTTTTGATTTTGACACTTTTTGTGATTTACAAGATCTGCATTTTGGTTGATAAGATTGGAAATTTGTATGAACCTATTTGATTTTGGTCTCTAGACAGTGATTTTGATAAAAAGATACTTGTGTTCTGATAAAAATTATGAATAAATGACAGACAGACTGACTGGTATGATTTTGGAACTCTCTATTTTGGAAGCGCTAAAACAGAGTACAAAAGTGCTATTTCACAGAAGCACTAGAACAGAGTCCCGAAGCACTGAAACAGGCGATGGAAGCACTATCTTGACAGATGCACTAAAACAGTGCCCGAAAGTGCTAGAAAAAGTGATGGAAGCGCTATCTTGAGAGATGCGCTAAAACAATGCCCGAAAGCACTGGAAAAAGTGATGAAAGCGCTATCTTGATAGATGTGCTAAAACAATGCCCGGAAGCATTGGAAAAAGTGATGGAAGCTTCATTTGATGAAAGTGGTAAAACAGTGACCCGAAGCACTCAAACAGGTTTCCAGAGTGCTAAAAATAGGACTTTTAAGACTCTCTATTATAAAACTTGATTTGGCCTTGTGGCATATTCTATCATGGGTTGTGGGAAATAGGACTGATGTATGCATTGACTATGGTTGTGATATTGTGTGAGAGCTCTCATTTTGAAGAAATCTCATGAATAGAGTGGTTCTATAGCGTAATCAAGAGTGTGACCATTAAAAAAGTCATGATACCTATGGATGAAGGTTCTATGTTGTAAAAAGATTTTTTGATTCTGATATAGAAAATTCCTTCTTCTTAAATTATCTCGATAACTGAGTGGTCTCTTCGTTTTGCTGATTTTGATTGTTCTCTTGACAAGCGTGGTGGACTTCCACTTTCAAATCATGAATTTCTTGACCTGGTTTTGACTTTGTTGTTTTCAGGATGATCTTTAATCTGATTTTAATGATTTTTTAAAAACACATCAAGTAATTGTTGATTAATTCGTTTAACCTGAACAAGATAGTGTGTATTCAAGAACCACGAATGGTCCTTATTGATTTTCACAGGTTGCTTTGACAAATGTACACATATTAGACATACTCACTCTTAAGGTCAAATAGGTCATTGTTATACTCAACAACCCACATAGTGAAATTGTGTTGACACACACAGCCGTGTCACCCCCTAGAGGGCATCTGTGTTTTTGTCGTTTCCAGGTGCGTACTCAGAGTTGGATTTCTCGTCCTCTGAGAAAACAGTCCTTGGAAATTATATGGTGAGTGTCTTGGGGGAAAATTCTTCCCTCCCCTTGCACCGTGAGTATGACAATGTCTGGCTACTGACTTGGTGGGATACTACTCTATGGTTCGTAGATAGGGCTTTCGTGCGGTGTGGCAATTGATAAACTCCCTCAGGAGACCTCCCAATCTTTAGAAAAAAGATTTTGGGGATGGTTATCTTGCTCACTACTGTCAATTTAGAATCTCATCAACAACTTGCATTTTGATTATAGTGGGTTGGAATCCTTGGCTTTAGGCATTCCCACTTAGGTCATTCCCGTAGGGTGAGTACTTTTTCCCACTACAACAGGCCTTCTAAAAGATTTAATAAAGCGTAAATTGCATGAAATAAAGATGAATCTGGTACTTTGATCATCTAGTTAAGGGGAGAGCATAAGCCTAATCACCACACAAGCACAACAGATAAATTGTTTTATATTAAGCCCAAAAAGACAAATTTTCTAATCTATGTGAAGATTTTGGTTCACAAAAATCATGATGTTCTTTTTAACTGATACTGCAAAAGTGTGATGGCTACCCTAGGATTGATAAATTTTAATACAGCAAATGGCTACCCTAGGATTGATAAATTTTAATATAGCAATGGCTAACCTAGGATTGATAAATTTTAGTCTAACTATATCAAAATTAATTTCTGGCCATGGTCGTGTTGGATCCAGATTGAATTTACAAAAGCGCTAAAATAGTTCATGAAAGCGCTGTAATTTTTACCTGATGCGCTAAGATCAAAAGCGCTAAAACAGAGCACCGGAACCCCAGAGTTTTCCATGGAGGCGCTAAATCAGCTTCTCTAGAAATGGGTCACCGATGCGCCAAAACAGTTCATGGAAGAGCTAGAGTTGGAAGTGCTAAAACTTTTAACAAATGTGCTATAGTATCACGAAAGCACCAAAATAGAGCACAAAAGTGCCATAGTTTGCCATGGATGCGCTATAGCATTTGATGAAAGTGCTGAAATAGAACATGCTGGAAACCTATGCGACACTCTTCAGAAAATTTGATAAAAATTGGGGTTAATGCCCCATAGTGGGTGCCAAATTGTAAGTTTCATTAAGCATAAAGGAATAAAACACTTCTTAATAAAACATTGCATCAAAGATCAAGCTAATTAATCAATTGAAAGTGTCTCATTGTCTCCTATCTTTAATGATTTATTAAGCTATTGTGCTTTTAGATTTAAATGACACTATAACTATTAAAATGACAATCTAAAGACCGGAATGATACTGATGCAATGATGTGAAGCTTAATGTGATAAAGCTAAATGATAAAAGAAACTAAGATAGCATGGATTGACATGAAAATTGATAAATGAAGCTACAAGAGGCAGCCATGATATGCAAACTTGAATGTTGGATGCTTGGATGTTGGATGCTTGATGCTTGAATTCCTGCAGAGTAAGAGTGCACAAGTTAGATAATCTGGATCCTTTTCTTGGTTGAATGAGGCTTTATTTATAGAATTCTTGGCTATAGAAATGCACAGGGATGGCAAAGAGACGCTTGGATTCAATCTAGAGGATTGAATGGTGAGAGATGGAGGAGATTGAGAAGATTTTGGAGATTTTCTCTACCCATGAAAACACCAGGCAAGAGAAGAGGAAAGATTGATGGAAGAGGATTAATGAGAGATAAATTTTCAATTTGTCTCCAATTTTTCCTGTGAAGTTTCAATCAATTAATTTTGACATGATTTTAGACATAGGATATCTAATTTAGTTTTGAGGAAATATAGAGGAATATTCCTTATGCCTTTATTTAAATATTTTTGATTTATTTAAATTAGCCAAAGAGGGATAAATAATTTAATAGAACAAACTATAGAAGTTGTTTATTAAATTAAACAGAAGAATATGGTAATTAATTAATAAAGTGTTTAATCTTTATTTAATTAATTTAAGATTGATGTAATAGAATAAAATAGGGAAATGATAATTAAATCAAACAAAGTATTTAATTTTGTTTAATTAATTTAGAATAATTTAGAAGAATTTAATTGTGAATGTGAACATGAACTATATAAATAAATATTTCTATTTATTCAATAGTAGAGGAGTTTAGGATAATTAATTAAATAATTTGTACTTAATTAATCTAATTCTCCAGACCAGTTTTAGGTGTATACACCAACAATCCCAACTGAAAAGTGACAAAATAGGTACAATGATTGTTCTATAGGTTACATTCAATGTTTTAGTTGTCTATTCACTATTCTATAAGATTGTTCACTATTTGGGATCATAACAGTCATTAATACATGAAGGGTTTCAAAATCAAGGAAAAGTAACGTTTCGTAGCACTCACCTCAAGTTCAACACCAGTAGTACTACCAATATCA
>CM021102.1:42503927-42516953 GCA_007115665.2 Sequoiadendron giganteum | reverse complement strand
TGAGACCACATTTCTTTGAGGCATTTTTTCAAATAGTTCACTGCCTTGTCTATGCTACCACATTTTTCATACATGTCTACCAAAGCATTTTGTCAAATAGTTCAGTGCCTTTTGCTATGGCTAAAAACCTAAAACAAGTGCTTTCAAACAAGCTATGGATGCTTGGAAAAAATCTATCAAAAGAATAATAGTAAGCATTAGAATAGACAAAGAGGTGAACTCTTTGAAAAAATGCCTCAAAGAAATGAGGTCTCATGGTGATGAAATGCCATGACAATCAAATTAATTTTGATTGTCACGGAGTTCCATCACCATGAGACCTCATTTCTTTTAGGAAAATTTTCAAAGAGTTCACTGCATTGTCTATGCTAGCACATTTTTCATACATGTCTATCAAAGAATTTTATCAAATAGTTCATTGCCTTGCTGCTATGGCTAAAAGCCTAAAACAGGTGCTTTTGAACAAGCTATGTGTTGAGACAAAGAATTCTCTAAATATTTTATCAAATCCTGCTACCCAAACACTTTCTCTATGGACAAAGTATAATACTACAAGGAAGCCTCAACTTTTGGATGTAGTATAGGATTTGAGAGGGTCAACTATGGTTAAAACAATGAGAGACACAACTCCTACAAAAGCTGCCACTATGACTATGCATTCTACAATGTTCACCAAGGATGTAGTAGAAAACATGGAAAAGAGGATTAATGAATATGAGAAAAGATTGAAATTATCAAATGATGAGGTGAAAAAATTGTTTATTGAAAATGCAAAGCTAAAGCAGAAATTGCAGCAAGCCACCAGAGTGGGGAGATGAAGTAATTGTCTATCACCCACCTGTCCAAGCAAAGGATCCACAAATACAACAAATGAAAAATGAAATTGATAAATTGACGAAGCATAACATGGAGTATGTCCAACATCATGTCTAAGGATTTCTAGGTCTTAGGATTCATTGTTCTATATATGATCGTAATAGTTTGCCTGGAGATCATGAGAGTAATTTTATAAAGGCATGTTGTGGATTTTTTTTATGAAATTTGCAGACATCTTTACAATACAATATAAATATGATATAGTTGAGAATCAAAATATTGAGGGATAGCCTCTTACCTGATCTGAACCCGTGGAATTATGGTCATTCCATACACAAACTATAGGCTTAATAGAGGTAGCCAACTGTGAAACTTTCTCAGTGAGATAGTTTAAGCAACTAATTATATGTTGGTACTCTTCATTTGAGTTGACATGAATTGGAGAGGCTCTTACTGGACGTTCAACAAATCTCTATGAAATCTTTGTTGACGAAGTAGATTTCCTCATGATACTAGTATTAGATTTAGTACGATCTAGTGCTGCCATATAATTGACAACATCTTCTACACTTGCTTCACTATTATTGTTTTCCAACTAAAATACAATGTCAATTTCAACATATAGTCAGTTCAATAAAAATTGACATAAATAACACAATGTAAATTGAACCAAAAATCCATAGACTTACTCCACATTTGTCCATTTTGGCCTCCAACCCACCTCGGCCAAATGTATATTCAGTCCTCACATTATCTCTTGATCTCTTGCCTCTCTTACTCTTTGTCAAATATTCTTCAGAACACATACTTTCTTTCAATTCCTCCCACTCTTTGGTAGATAGAGTGTTGTCAAACATCTCTTTTCCTTCCATGAATTGTTTTTTTGCAATTGTATCTAAAAGTGTTCATCAAAAGTCTCATCTTGTGCTTGTAATATTTTCTAGAGATTTTTCCACCAACAGTGTCAAAGGAATTTTCTATTTTTTGTATAACATATTCCACATTTCATGGATCTTTCTCTACAAAATTTGATTTGCGGATATCCAAATGGGCCCTACATCTTATGCCAAACTTGGAGGCCCACCTTGCAACATTTTTTCCAATGGGTTCACCATCTCTTGATACCTCAACCAAGAATGGCTTCTTCCCTTCTAATATTCTTTCTTTTGTGTTCCTCTATGTAGATCTATATAAATCTTGACTCAATCTTTGTCTTTTAAGATAAGAAGACACATCTTCCATTTCACCACTACAAATATTTTTGGTTGGTCCACTAATTCCTTCAAAAGTTGTAGATGCGACAGGTGCACTCTTAGGCACATCAGATGCAAGTGAACTCTCTTCATAACTTTGATTAACCAGAACTTCATGCTCCTTGGCCACATCATGTGTGGCATGAGTTGGTATATTAGTAGTGGTCTCTACAGATTTCACTTCATCACAACTATTTTCTTCACCAACATCATTTGTTGAATCATGAGAGGGTTGGCTTCTATGAGCTGGCAGCACTGTACCTTTACTTTTTCTTTTCTTTTTTTCATTTTATCTGCTCTATTTTTCTTGCCTGTAAAAAAAAAAATCATATCATGTCTTATATACATACAAATCTTGCCTATAAAATTTTATTAAACAATATTAAACAAATAATTTACTACTTAGTGGATTTACAACTTGCTTGTTTGGCAAACGAAGACGTGATAAATATTCATTATTCTTGGCCACAAAAGCACTCATAATTTTTCACTGGAATTCCAATATTGTGATCACTATCATCTAATTTGTGCCTTTCATTCTTTTTCTTCATTTCTTGATGTCCAAAAAAACTATAATGTATAAACTAGCAACTTTATACAAAGATAATCAATTGTAACAAAAATTGCATAAATATAAGTTTATGAGGTCTCATTTTTAATGAACAGTCATTAAAACACGTACGAAGTCTAAAGCACTGCAAACAACAATAGTCATTAGATTTTGTGGGTATTTCAGTAAATGGATATTAAATAATGGCGCCTTGCAGAAATGCGAGTTGCATAAAAAACTTAGCAATGTATTTGAATCAATCCATCAAATCTTTAGCAATAATGTTTTCATTCATGGTTCAATAAAAAAATATGTATTACCAAATTTTAACTAGACATGAACTTGTAGCATGGAAACCATTTTGTACAACTAAACCAATGCTTTTCTTAGGTGATATCACCATCACTAAGAAATGTCTATGGTTTTTGGTGATTCTTACTTCTATTGTTCGGTTACATAATAATTTGTTCATTACATCCATATACATTCATGAAGGAGTAGATTTCATGAAAAATAATAGATATCTTGGAGTGGACAGTGAGTTACAAACAATGAACGTCATGATTTGAGCACTAAGTAGTCAAACAACATTGAAATTCAAGATATATGCAAAACAATGAAGATCATTGGATCAAAGAAAAAAAAGAAATGACCTTACAGTATATAAACATACATATGAGACAGTGATTTCTAGTGCATAAATTCAGAAGCAAAAATGTTGATAATATTGATATCACTATTAAAAAGAATGTGAAGACAACAAAGGATGTGAGCAGAATGTAATGTGTTGGGACTATAAGTTTTTAAAAATTTTATAGTAGCTTACATTTGTAAACTCCACAAGGTAGCCACATCTTGAGTGAAAAATTGCTATAATCCTCTTTACATATCATATCCACCGGTGATCCCATCAGATTTGACCTTTTGACACACCAAAATCCCTCTGATCATCATTGAGCAAGAGCCTCTGAATAAATATTCCATATCGGCATGACTATGTCCATGTCTCTTTGACCCATAAGTTATAACCTTTCAATTCAGGCATTTCTGGCATATCGAAGAAAAGGTCAACATTGTCAAATCAATCAACAAATGAGGAGGATACATATTAAGGAAGACAAAGCCTATTGTTTCACTGAAAAAAAGGTTATCGTCAAGAAAAATACTATTAGAGTGAGATCCTCAAGTCAGCCCGAGCATACATGTCATGTTCATGGATTTTCATCGGTAAGATGTTCACTATGTTTCACTGATAAAGCAAAAAAAAACATGTCAAGGAGACATGTACTATCAGAATGAGTTTCAAATGTCTTCCCGATTCTATATGTTACATCGATGAAAGTAATATCAGAGAGAGTCTTTCTGATTCATCCGAAGGAGGAAGATGATACATCGGGGAGACTTATAACATCACAGTAACTTTCAGATCTTTCAACAATACTTATTCTCTTGCTGATGGTAATACAAATGGATCAAAGCTTGTCAGAGTAACACTTGGCGACAATTTTGATATCTAAGTGACTTAATAAATCTCATATAAGGTGTCTAATTAACACTCTTCTTGATTCAAACTCATAGATCGGCCAGAGTTTAAATAGTTCTTGCTGATATAATCATTTAGTCTGACAGTGGGAAATTCGAAAAATCTGCTACACTCGTATTCAAAGCTAGACATTAATGGATGCATGAATACACACTGTATAGATAATTCTCTGAGTGAAATGAGAATAATTGAGGAGAATTTATAGGGTTGGCAACAAAAGGAACGAGAGAATAGATAGAAGCTAGATAATTTTGTGCAGCCGAAGATTTTTAAGTAAGCTCGTGAATTATCTGTAATTGTATTTTCAATTTTGTCAATTTGAGAAAATAAAATGGAGGGTTTGAGCTCTGTAAAATCAAAAGGTAGAAAAAAGAAGGATGAGGGTAGTCATCCTAGGGGAAAAAAGAAAAATATTGAGACTAGGGATGAATCAGAAACAAATGAAAGGAAATTGAATCAACATCTTATTGAGCAACTACCTGGCTCGAGACCTAACACCAGATGTTATGCAAAAGTTAGGGCAGATGTGGATAAATTTGAGGAAAAATTCAAACACATAGGGGATGTGTGGACTTAAATTCAGGGATATGAACTATTTATGTTTCACTATCATTGGAGGGATAGGTTCGAGCCAGTATGCAATCCTTGGAAATTCAACCTGGGAAAATTGGTTGTCCCAAACATATTTGTGGATGTGGAATTAATAAAGTTGTTAGCTGCCCATTACAATCCAAAACTCATAGCTATCTACAATTCATTGGGTAAATCTATCATACATGTGTCAGAAGCTGCAATTTGCGAAGTTTTTAACCTAGAAGGCACATGTGACGAAGCTATTATGCATGAGAATTTGGAGAAAGAATTCTGGAGAATGGATACCACATATAGGGGGTGGAGATTACCATTGCATAGACCTAAAAGGGATGGAAATATGGCTCCATTAGATGAAAATGATGGGCCTCCATTTCAAGTAGAATTATTCAAGCCCTATTTAAAATTTACATACCTATCAGTATGTCAGGTGTTAGGGATGGAAGCCCCTAAGCTTATGTCAATTGTACCAATGATAATTGCAGTTGATGTTTAGTATCATAATGCAAGACCCTTTGACTATGCTTCATACATCTTCAAAGGAATTGATTCAAGGCTAATGGAAATAAAGAATGGATCCCCTATTTTACCTTCCAAGCAATACTCTGTTTTTATGCATATAATATTGTACTATGGACAAGAATTGGGAATGTGGCTAGAAGAGCTAAGGATTACACAGTTTGATAGGGAGGGTAAATTGTTACCAATTCAGTTATGGAGTGCTATTTTGGATAGCAGGTTTTCCAATTCAAGTTTTGTGCATTTTGAAGAATACTTTATTAAACCATTGTACAAATTCTTTAATCATCCTTGTGACTATGCATTGTCTGATGAGATTAAGAGGTTCCTCAAACCCAAAGATTTTAATGGACCTATTGGCCACAACTGGAGAGATTGGTATTGTTTTGAAGATGCTACTATGATCAGAGTGTATGGTTTTGAAGATACACCATTCATCTTGCCTAAAACTGTGCCTGATAGAATTTCCTACTTGGAAATTGTTAGGCAAATGGATTTCTCAAGTGTAATGAATTCAAGTTCCTGGATATTTCATGCCAAGCACTTAGCGCTCTGGATATTTCACTATATTGTCAAAGGAAGGGTATGATTTGATTGTGGATAAGTTACTGCATTTCAATTTGAAGAAATCTACACCACAAAAAGGGTTTGATCTGGAGGGATACATTGACTTTGCTAAGAAAATATGAACTTAGGTGGGTGTAATCATATACCTTATCAGTATGATGATTTGATCATAAATTTGGATTTCAATGAATTTGAGAGGGTTGTTGATGAATATAACAAGGGAGTAGAACCAAAAATAAAAGAGATACAAAATGTGGAGCTGTTACCTTCTAGTGAGGATTCACCTGGTAATGAGGGGTCTCAAGGTCCCACTGATAAAATCTCCATATTGAAAACTAAGGATTATAAGCTTCCTCCTAGAGAACCAAAAATTGAAGAGGGTTTAGATATAGACACGAGGCAAATGGCTTATAAATCCTTTGTAGCTGATGATGAGTTTGTGAAATATCCAAAACTCAGAGCCTTCTTATACAAACAAAAGGGAAAAGCAATAAGAGAATCTATTGAAAATGTAACCCTGAATAATGAGGATCAATTATTGAATAATTTGAAGCTAAGTGTAGAAAAGGAAATGAAAGATATGACCCCAGAGAGAGGGATAAAATTTTTAGAAGATTCAGGAGTCATGATTTTCCCAAGATTGGATCTGAACTTTTCCCTTGTTTTTGACAGTTTCTTGAAGGATAACAATGATACACATAAGCTTATCCCTGAGGGAGTGAAAAAAGTGTATACAGGATCAAAGTATAACCCTGATGAAGGTTCCCTTATGATTTGGGCCCTGTATCCACCACATAAGAAGTCTATTATTATTGACACTGAAAAGGCTTTTGGACATGTCCTGAAACTTAAAGTTGGAGAAGTTGATCTTGTGGCTACAATTGAGATTGGCATCAATGTTGCCAAGCTAAATAAAGCCCAAATCCAAGCATTGATCAAATAAAAGGAAATGTATAAAATAAAAAATGAAAGGATACTTAGGGAAAATGATCGCCTGAAGGATATGATTGAAAACACATTGAAAGGATCCACTAGGTTGCTGACTCAAGGAGAAAGCTCTCAAATAAAGGACAAATGGGAAGAATCAGATGTATATTCTCAAGGAAAATTTGATACACTTTCTGCAATGATTAGAAAAAGATAGACTAACTTGATGGTTTGGCTGAGCAAACTCTGGGGAACTCACTCAAACAATTATGTTGTAGAGAAGGAGCATAAAAGAATTAGTGACAGAATCCAAGAGAAATTTCAAGAAATATAGAAGAGAGATACTCTTGATAATTATGCTATCACTACGTTAAGGAAATCATAAGAAAGCATGAAGATTACTATAAGGAACTTCAAGGAGATGCGAAAGGATTAATTGATGCCACAAATGAAGGAATACCAACACTGTTTGAAAATGATGGAAAAACAAAAGAAAAGACTAAATGGATTGAAGAATGTGAGTTGATACTACAAAAGACTTTAGAAGTGGCTACATGTAAAGACTCAACATTGGATGAAGCATGTGAATAGAATGAGAAAATGGTGAACATAGAGATAGCAGTCAAGAATGCGTTAGGAGATGTCGATACTCACAAAAGACGAGATTATCTAGACCATCTATCAAAATTTCACTTATGGATAACTAGAGCCTAATTATTTATGTTTAATCATTTTTGTTGTTATTATCAAAAGATATTTCATCAAGGGGTGCATCCATTCAAATTTTTGATATATATAAATCTATTACATAGTGACAAAAGGGATAGATAGACTGTAAAAAAATTCTATGTTGTTTACATTTCAAAAGACTATGTTGCAAGTATGATTTGAGGAGATCAATGAAAGAAATTTGAGTCTGTGGCTTCATATTGGTATCAAATATTCGTTAAATATATTTAGTTATGTGGTTGTCTCCAGCACAATATTTCCTTATTGTTTAAGTTGATATATCAAGGATATTTTTGATTTATCAAAACGCCTTTTTTTTTCTCTTGTGTGATGTGATTAATTGGCTTCTTTTAGAGAATTAAAACCATTTTAATCTATTACAGTAATCTGGAACTGTAAAAGAAGTTCACAAGGAAATGGTATACAATAATATTACAAAATTGGGCTAAAGATAATGACATATGTAGGGAAGACAATGCTATTTTAGTAAAAAAGTGTAAAAGAAAACATATAAACAATGTTTAGCAATGCTTCAATGATGGCTTTTATAAAGGATGCTAGAACAATGACCATGATAAAGAACATATATAAAAGCAGTAAATAGTCCAGAGGAGTTGTCAAGAAAAGATCATTGTCAAAGTAAAGCAATGATGGTATACATATTCATATTGCATTCATATCGCATACAACATTTATATATGAAAACATATTCATATTGCATTCATATATGAAAACATATTCATATTGCATCCTCATTTCTTATATGAAAGAATATCCATATTGCATTCATATAGAAAATTTGTTCAACATTAAAGCTTTGAAACAGGTATTAGTCTGAAGGTCTGTGTCCTTAAAACATAAAAAAGTCTTAAAACAACATAAAAGTCTTACATAAAAGGTCATAAAATGGGGCTCATCAATTGCATTTCCAGCAAGATCAGAATCCTGATCGCTCCTATCTACATCTACTTGATTTTCTTCCTCATCCTCATTTATGACATGCAATATATTATCTCTCCCAATTTCTTCATTGGTAATCAAAATCTCTTCTTCAAACAGTCCCTCATTGTCTTCATCCACTTCTTCGAATGTTTCTTGTAAATTAACATATTTCCCATCAGGCATTACATCAATAACTTCCATGAATTTTCATCTTGAACGAGACTCTGTTTGAATGACATATGACCAACCTAGGCTTCTTACATCATCAATTAGAAATTATTGGTTAAATTGAAGAGGGGAAACATACGACTCATTTGTCTCTGATAAAAATAGTTGTGTATTGCATGTACAAATCCATACTCATGAAATTGTACTACAGATGGTCGAATCCACTTACATTTTAATAATATAGGACTATTTTCACCGAAATCCTCTTGAATAATTTCTTGGATGAATCCAACATAAAATTTCTTCTCAATTTCATGAAGAAATTCAGCACTAACAACACAATCACAATTTGTCTTTCCTTTGTCTTTTTCTTCCACTCTTAAATGACTACCATAGGCCCACATTCCACTAAAACGCATAGCCAATAAATGTGGAGGTCATGAAAGCTCACTTTCCTCTGTTGTTATATCTTGACCTTCTTCTTTTGTATCATTGATTGCATTAGCAATCCATTCTTCAAATTTTGGAAAAGAATCACCTCCAATCAAATCATGACGTCTATGCCTTTGAGGTCGATGTTGTATCCAAGTTTTATTCTCTTCTTCATATTTTCTATATAGAATAATGACTTACAAATAGTAAGATTAATAATATAAATGTGTGAATGCACTTGAGTAAATAAATTATTATGTAATTTTTTTTTACCTATGCCACTTATCGAACGAAGATGTGTTTTGAAGAATAAAGGCATGTATTGCACTTATTTCTTGGTATGATAGCCTGAAGTGAAATCCATTGCCTTCTAATATTTCACCTACAACTCTCTCATCTTCGTCATCATCCCATACACGTTGATTGACATTTTTAAAATCCTTCATATATTCTATGCAAAATCCCATGGCCTCTTGCATTGAATATCCCTCAGACATGTTTCCTTCTAGTTTTTCCCTAGTACTAACAATTTTTTTCAAAACCTTCATATATCATTCCATAGGATACATCCATCTCGTTCGTACTGGGCCACAATGCTCTAGTTCATATTCTAGATGTATCAAAAGATGCATAGAAATTTTAAAGATTGCTGGTGGAAATTCTCGTTCCAATAGACAAAGGACCTCAACAACCTCCTCCCTCAAACTATCAAAGTTCGAAGGATATAATACATGTAAACTCATTCTCTTTAATATTAGGCCCGACCTTATAATTGCCAATCTTGGCCCCTTTTCCAAACTTGATATATTTACCACAATAGGTAAAATATTCTCGATTATGACATGATAGTCATGGGTCTTGAGGCCTCTTAAGCTATTAATGTCAGTTTGGCTTCTGATGCTACTACTTACATATCCAGTGGGAAAGCAAGTCTAAGACATCAACTGTTAGAATTGTGCATGTTGTTCCTTTGTCCAGACATAAGGAGCACTAGGTTTTCTATATTTTTCATTATCACATTTTTCAACCCAAATATTTTGATGAATCTTTATTTCTCGAAAGTCTTCATGTGATGAAATAGTATCAAGAGAACAAAAAATAGTTTCTATAATAGCATAAGCTATATTTTTCTCAGTATGCATAAAGTCAACAATATGCCTAATGGCTATATCCTTAAAGTATTACAACTTATACAATATGCACAATCGTTTTACACCGCTTTCATTAAATGGATCATATCTACTGCCAACAATCCCATCATTTTCAATAAATGACATTCTTTTTTGTCCATTCTCAACAATGTAATCACCTGTTATTAGCAATGGCGCTTCACGATTCTCTTCTTGACCATTGAAACATGTTTTTTATCAACGATATGGATGATCCATTTTAAGGTAAGAACAATGTCCACAATAAATACACTTATGCAAACTTATTGAGTGCCAAACAAAATCATTAAAGTTGAAAGCAAGACATCCATGGTATCCATGAACAGAGAGACTAGACAATGTGTCATATGCAGGAAGATCATGAATCGTAAACAATAAGGATGCTCTTAAAGTGAATTTGATTGAATGACCATCCCTTAAAGATTGAATTGCTTCAATTCCTTTCCACAATTCCATTAGCTCATCATATAATGGCTCTAGATAAGAATCTATTGTATTTGAAGTCACACTTTTATTTCCTGGTATAATCAATGATAACATTAAGAAAAATGGTTTAGTTGCTAACCATGGAGGCAAGTTATAAATTATTAGAAATACTGGCCAAGTTGACCATTTAGTACTTTGATCTAAGAATGGGTTCACCCCATCTAGAGCCAAACCCAACCTTATATTATGAGGATCTTGAGAAAAATTGGGTCATCTGTTATCAAATTCCATCCACGTCTTAGAATCAGGCACATGTCGTTGTTTTCCATCAGTGCTCTTATTTTGGGTATGTCACTGCATAAGTTCAACAATGTCTCTTCAACTATACATTTGAAGTAATCATTGGATTATCGAAAAGTGGCGAAGAACCTTTCTAGGAACCACAACTGATTTCAACCCTTTTCTATACCTCAGTTCATGACATTTCAGACATTCACTCTCATTTGCAAGATTTTTTCCAAATAATACACAACCATTCACACATGTGTGGATGTTTTCATACACCAAGCTAAGCTTACTGATTTTCTTTCTACATTGACTTCGTTTTGTTGGCAATGTGGAGTCAGCTGCTAACAATAAACTTATGTCCAACCATGCACCACTTGCAAGTTAAGAATTTGAAGGATTGTTGTCAAATGGCTTAACTTGCAATTAGCATACACAGGCTTTAAAGCATCATCCATTGACTTGGCCCAATCATTGTTTAGACCCTCATTCAACATTCTATCCACTTCAAACCCTTTGTCAAATATTTTCGCCTCTTAATCTATGTTTGGTGCCACTTCATCTATGTTTGTTGTCTCTTCATCTATGTTTGGTGCCACTTCATCTATGTTTGTTGCCTCTTCATCTCTCATAGTCTGACATTATATCATATCTTCATAATAATTGTAAGCCCAAGGGTTTATACCACTATGCCCATATCTTATCATATGTCGATAAATCATATTTCTTTTTTTCACCTTTCCACCAAGACAATTTTTACATGGACATGGATATTTGTCAATGTCCCTTTCATCAGCTACTCTCTCATCATATGCATGATATTGATTCATAGTCAACCTTTGACACTCATCCATCTATAATATTGTGCATTCCTATATTAATTTAGTTTATGATTTAAAGAAAAAAACATAAATATGAAAATAGAGATGCCAAAACATTGTTGAAAGTAGTCACTTTTAGTATAGACCATAACAGAAAGAAGAGGAAATAATGAGTCATTGTTCTGAGATCTATCTTACATTCATTTGAAGTTTACCTATGAAGAATGGAATATGCATGTGTTTCCTATCAGCTTAATTTCGACAATGAGGGTTTCGAATTACCTCTGAATTCATTACAGAGGGCCTTGCTGACTTCAAATTCGTTGCAGCAAACTTCGAATTCCTTGCCCGCCTTTTCAAAAGTCTCTAGGTCCTATCCAAACAAGCTTTATTGCCCATGCAAGTGCTTCAATACCTGTCCATGAGAATAACAAACGTTAACAACAATCTAATTTCATTTCGATGCCAACAATTATACATTTTACAAGTTACATGACTTATAAATATAGACAAGTTATGTAAACCACTAGATAAATAGAATTTAAAGGTTTGTCATCTCTAACTTATAATCTATTTTTGAGTTAAGCTAATATAGCTATTTTTTTTTATTTGTTTTCATGGTTGTTACTCATGTAACTTGTACTTTCATATCCCTTTGAGCTGCTTTCTGTATTTCTTTCTTCTGCATTGGATGTGTTATGAAAGTAAAACTTGAAAGTGCCCCTGCTGATAAGATTTGAGTCTTTAGTTGTTTACTTGTTTTTGTGATATTTGAATTTTGAGTCTTAATATATAAGTCCAGATGCTTATCTAGATTGATGTGGATCTTGCAAAGTCTACTCTTGAAAGCTCCTAAGTGGTTGAAGAGACCAATTGGTGTCAGTTTTGGATTTGGAGGAAAGCTTGCTTCATTTTGGCCCAATACAATGTCACAGAGTGTTGTTGGCTCTATGTACATGAAATTCTGAAGCTCCCTTCGAGTGAGTTTATTTTTGCTAAGTATCAGCCACACCCTCTAAAGATAAAATAATGTCAGGCCCTTTGCACAAAATCTTTTGTGAATGCCGCCACTTGTCAACAAAGAGCTCTTCACAAGGTTTCCTTTGATCACTTTCCAACAACTTACACCATACTGCCACACGTCAGTCATTCGCAATATTTTGTGCCTCTTTGCATCACTCTCATTTTAGGCCCCGACCGCACACCACAAAATATCGGTTCGCGCATAAATCCAGGCGACCCCACCTTTGGCACAGTATGTTGAAGGCCTCCACGTGTTTTCATAGCG